>JACYFI010000960.1:0-10184 GCA_020975735.1 Ophiocordyceps xuefengensis
ACAGCAATCTTCACAGTATTCTATATCGGTAACAGAAAAATTTAAGAATACCCATAGTAATACAATGCTCTTGAAATTATTAAACTATCCTCTAGTTTATTAAAATAACTAAGATTAATAATATTTTTGAAATTCATTTAGATAGGTTTTAACTGACCCCTACATAAATATCACTGTTGTTTAAATTATTAGTTACATATATATCTGATGTGATTTTTTAATCTCTTTTTAAGATTACCGTTTCTACGTCAAAAGCATCTTGATACACTTTTACCGGGCTGGGGTTATTTTTATTTAACAGGGTTATAACTGACCAAGTCCTTATAAATACGTATAAAACTACAAAGAGTTTACATTGTTGTCACAAATATCCTTAAAAACTTTTGAAAGGCACTTTTAGCCATGGTGTTTTATAATACTTGTGTGGTAAGGTTCATATCCTCGAAGTGTTTTTTATTAAGATAGAGTTATGCAACGTACCACTAAATAAGTTTTAATCTAATAATAACAATGGATGTTATCATGTGAACTCAACCAAAACCTTCCATTTTGTGGAGTAGCGCTTATCTGGAATATAACCTCAAGCGCTGGCGCGTGCTAAGTATCATCTAAATTATTATGAATAAAATTTTCCTATAGTTTGGTAAGAGACTATAGAAATTTCTAATTAAATAAATTGTTTTTTAGTTATAACATACTCCCCTCCCTCCTTTATACATCTATCGCCTGTTTATATAACAGCTATTTATAACCAAACAAAAATTGTAAGCTTACGTATAGTAATAATCATGACAATGTCATTAAAGCGCAATAACCGCAGTTGCTGTCGAGAAAAGCAAAACCTAATATTGGAGTAAGAGAGATAATTGGGTTTTTTTATGGAAGGGTTTTTCTAGTACACCTATTATCTAACACCCCAAAATACTCCTATTCCTACTCTCCCCTGCTTCCTTAAAACCACCGCCACCTGTTGCCAACCCTGACCTATTATTTTTGAAGATGTACACGAAATGCCCTTTTTAATTATAATCTTCTACATGAAGTCTCCTAACTCCTACTTTGCCCCCTAAAAGGTCTTATTTTTTCATGTATGACGGACTGATGACGAAGTATGATGCCCTCAGCCCCTAGAAAATCAGGAGTTTTAGCATATTTTCTTGAGCCGTAGAAAATAATATGGCCTTGTTAGGCATGGCTTATGTAAGTTTATGGTGGGAAGAAAGCCATTTTAGTTGTAATTATTTCGGTATAGTATATTACAATTTATTTGAATTTATAACAAATTAATTAAAAGGATTGTCTACTAATTCTATTTTTTATGGCAATTTTTGCCTATTCAAATACAAATTCCTGGCAGTAAATATACCTATAAATTCAAGTACTTGTAAATTAAACATATTCCCATTTTTCATAAGCACCAACTAGACCAAAAGATCAAAATTCGCCAGAATTCTAAATCGAATAAAAGAATATTCTAAAGTAAAAAATAAAGAACATCCTCACACAAATTGAGTTTCTATTTGACCAAAACATGAAATCCAACACTCGAATATAAAGGTATTTTCTCTTGGTAAGGGGTTATGGTTGGATCTAATATAAAATTAAGAGCTAAACTAAAATTTGATTAATGATTGACACCAACATAGTAAAAATAAAAGTTCATACTAACTCATTTTTAACCATAAGAAAAAATTTGTCCCAATATGTGGGTTCCCAATCTTAGGCCATTATTTTTAATATTAAAAATAATAAGATATGTAATGTTATACAGGGATATAACAAAGATAGATCAGCACTTGATATAGCTAATATGTTATATTTAAAACTTAAATTTTTTTTGCCATGACCGGTGGTCCCAGCAAGAATGTTTATTCATAATGCCGGAGCTTATTCACCCCCTTATTAGACGCACCTTTTTATTAACTAAAATTTTCTAAATAAAGGTATTAATTTTATAAGTCCGAGTTAAAGCCTGGAATCACTTTCCTTTTAGTAATACTTAAATAGGTACAACAGGCCGCCTATTAACATAGTTAATAGTATAGCGATTAAGAAAGAATAATAAGACCTTATCTATAGGTGCCACTTAATACCATGTTGTTTTACCCAAACAGAATTCCACTAATAGTAGGTACACCTACCAAATGAAAAAATAGTAATAGCGTAAACCTTAATAGCTAAAACAGGATATTAAAAAATAAACCTTTTTAATTGGATTTTACTAATATTAGAAGAATTACGTTTATCCACAGTCTGATTTTCATGTCTTATTTAACTAGTACTAGCAATAAAAGAGGAAACCATTGCTCCTATATGAAAATGCTTAATAGTCTTAATGTATATTGCTGCTTTAAATTAAATAAAATGCTTGAGTTGACTCAATACTTAGAATATCCTTAAAGCTAGATAATATAAAACCTACATGAACCTATTGACATTAACAAAAATAATCTTTTTTATTCAAATTGAGTAAAACTACTACTGTTCCTATATTAAGGAGGGAATAAAGAACTCATTAAGTTAATATTCAAAGTTCAACCATTTTCATTGATATGGGACCGACCCTCCTGTATAATAAACTAAATGGCCAACAATAAAATAAATAATCGAAATTTACCTTAATTAAAAAGCTACAAAATGTTGTTAAACTTTAGGAGAGTATAGCATCATAAACATCTTATGGACTGTTCGTTACATTTTATCCGTCCAAATTCAAGAAATAACACACTTTTATGATAATCATATTACTCTCCAGAAGGTCGTTCTTATTTTAAGAATATCTACCTTTATCGTTTCTGTATTTAATTTGACCGATCTGGATGAAACCCTTTTGGTAGTTAACAATGATTTTTTTGTTGTACCATTTTTTGGCTACTTTAGCTCTATCTCAAAACCTAAGAGTTTTACCCCAGGAACAGGGTAATTTTTATTGAGAAAAATAGGTAAACTCTTTCTAATTGCTATTTTTGAAAATTGACAATCTAAATCCATTATACTCTTTATAACAATATAGTTGACCACCACCAAATAATCCTTCTAAACCTTTTCAAATAGTAATTCCATCTCTAATATGTTGAGTTTACCTACAAAAAAGTAATACGTACAACGTACTTCCTGTTTTACGTAATTTAGATGCTCTAGTTATATTTTAAACTGAACACTCACCACTTGTGAAACCAGGGCTACCCCATTTAGGGTGTCTAATTAAAGATAGTGTGTAATAATGGCTTGCTAAAGCAACAGATCGGAGAAAAGCAGTCCTAAGAGTAAAGGAAGTTATCCCTTTTTTAAAGAAGCTCTCTAATATTTAATTATTTATGGCAAACTCTTGCAGCCTCTTACATGTCCCACCTCGCTGCATCATAACGACCTAACTTTTTTTAAATAATTAAATAATCAGAATTTCCTGAGGTTTTTAGTGGATATATTTAAATCAAAAATGTGGTATTACTCTTTTGTTATAATTTTGATCTAAAGAGACCTAATTGTAAAAAACACACATCCATTTGCTATCTTTACCTACCTTCTTTTCCTGCTCCAAAATAGGCTTTTAATAAAGTTTTTAAATATCTAGCGTCTCTGCATTGAAGATTAATTGGAGGAAGTTAACCTCGAATATGTCAAACCTACTAGGGTTTTTGGTGATTTAACGAGATTAAAAACTAGAAAGCATCCCCTTTGCATCAGAAATCCTGATATAAACTAGGGGGTCTAACAGTTATGGTTTCGCTATTGTCAATAGTTAAGAACCGTAGAATAAAGTTGTCTTGGGAATAATTGTTTAGAAGAGCGGATTTTAACTTGATTACTTTCTCTTCCGATCCCATAGATTTCTTTAAACGCGGTAAAATTAATTACCACATCATCTCACCATTACTCGTTGCTCTTTTTATCAATCCAATCTCTTGGTCGAAGTATTTCAGACTTTGATCCCGATTGGCACATTTTCGTTTTATCATCTTCTTGGGCGTATAACTATACCTAGGATTAAGTTCAGCCACTCAAATTTATATTATGGCTAGCTACCAAAAGTTTGGGAGTTTTCCCCGGGAATTTTTGATAGATTTATTCCGCAACGTTTCGTTGATATAGGGATGTCCCAGAGTCCTTTTTAAGGAGACAAAAAATTGAATGTTCTGCACGTACTTTCAAATAAAAAAATCGCATAGTAGACTATAACTAAGGAAGATAGTTAATAAGTAAGGTCTTATATCATAAAATCTGTATTAGCCTAAATACTTATACTTAGTTTATAATTATATAATTATACTAGACTAGTACTTCCTGAATAGGCAATATACTTAAACCCTTGTCCCTAATTAAATGAAAACTGGAAAAGTAAACTCTTTCGCGAATCACTTCCCCTTTCCCGATCCGTACGGTGATGTTTCCCTATAACGGCACTCCCCAGTATGGGCTTAGTATATTTTTTCTTTATTCGTTGTGCAGAAGTTTTATGCTATAGATTTTCATGTCGGCACTCTCTACATAATGGGGCAATTGCTTACGGATCTTTCGGCCAAAAATTTTTTCTACTTCGTCTAGTTTTGGTAATTGAAAAGTGCCTTCTCATAGAAAGTGATGCATCCTCCACTCTGTAAGGGTCGGGAGTTCAATAGGACACAATAATACCTTCCAAAAGATAGCTTTGGATCTTACTTCCCGGGATTGAATTTTAAATTATATCCATTCACTTTTATTATTTTGAAACGCAGTGTTTTTATTCCATACTTAGGTTTTACGAACCCTAATGCTTATCTGCCCCCTTTTATGATTTTTACATAAGTTGCAAATGATTTTTAGCTTGAGTTCCAGTGTTGAAATTTGGCTCTAGAAGTACCTTGCACAAGTTTCTTTTCAGGTTATATAAGTGTACTTTTGACTTATATGCTTTAAAATTATCTGCGAAACGATAACGGTAATTGTATTGTACCTCTATAGCCTGTTTGTATAGTAGAATATAGCAGGTCTTAGATTCTTTGCATCTCAGATATAGTATTTGGGGTATGGGCTTGAATATTTTTTAGAAACCATTGCGGTTTAATCAATTTGTTTTGTGACTCTTTGTCTAATCGGAGGCTCAGAAAGTCTCATATTTTTTATAATTTTCTCCTCAAAACACATTTTCCTCTAGAGAAGTCCTTCATGATTTACTTCCTTTTTGACTTCTAACCGTATAGAGTCAGCGTGTCTGGTTAGTGTTGGTTATTTTGGTTCTAGCTTTGGATAAGCCTCTAACCCTCAACCGGCTCCTGTAAGAACACCTTAATCTTTACTACAGATTTACACGTCTTCTTCTGAATCTCTTAACCCCATTAAAAATTCAGTTCATCGCCATTCCAAGTAATCCATCTTTTAAATTTAAGGGTCGAATCTAGCTTAGGCCGGGGAAAAGTCGTAAGACCTTTTTGAATTTTAAAATTTCTCCCTCAGAAGTTTTAGGGCTCTTCCTTTTTACGGGACAAATGAATTATAGATTGCGGTTAATAGTAGCTTTGAATTCCCCACGTCTGAAATCTTTTTTTAGTCTCCACCGATAAAACTTCGAGTTTATCGAGAAAGATTTTGCTAATATGGGGCTTACTTACTTGAACCTTGAGGTGTTCCTGCTAACGGAGTTGAGAGTAGTTATGATTTCATGTAAACCGCTTTCAACGCTTACGGAAATTTAAAGATTTCGAAAATCTTGGCCGTCTTTTTTAATTCTCTGTATCAAGACATCCATCAGTTGTTATGAGATCTATTCCTCAAAAGTTTAGACGTGTCTCCTTCTATAAATCATTGTGGCCAAACGAATTCCGTCAAACCATTAATGCGGTGTTTGGCTGCTTCTGTTAGTTTAAACACCATGACTGTCTGCTTCGTGAAACAGTTGTTCCCATTAATAGCTTCTTAGTATTCATTTCTTAACATTCCTGTACAGTTTGCTACTGTATGGAGGGGGCTATAGTCAAATGGTCTTTAGCTCCGTTAGCTTTTGTAAATTTTATTCTTCTTCGCCCGGGGTGGAATTGAAAGTACCATCGTCAAGAGCTATTCGATATATTCACTATAATCTGTCTTTTCTTGACATCCTTCCAAAAGAGTAGGTATTATACCCGGAGTCATGTTTGCCTGTGGCTGACTTTTGAATTTTTGAAAGCTGCGGTAAAAATTAATAATTTCTTTATCAATAATTAATCGTATATTTTATCTTTTCACACAAAACTTTGTTTTTTCTTAAACGAAAAGTTCAATTAATCATGTGCTTAGTTTACCCCAAACCGTCAGTTGAAACTGTACTGGAACTCCAGCGATTTAGTGTCGTAGCCTACAGAGTAATCCTGGAGTCGCTCCCATAAAGATGGACTATGGACTCCTCTGTTACAATGTCCTTTAGGACTTGTAGTAAGATCCCCGTGTCCAATTTATATTTTCCTTAATCCGTCCTAAAGTTTCCCAGTCTTTTAACAGTTAATGTCCTTATTGTACCTGGTTGCCTGTTTGGTCCCATGTCGATTTGAATACCAAATCATACACAATGCAATATCCTATTCTATATATATGACCCTCTTGGCAAGAGAACAGGTAAATCAGGGGTCTGGCAGTTTAAGGCTTTACCTCATAGAGGCTACGGCTCCGATGGGTTACTTTAGGCTTATCAGATTTCATCCTTCCCCCACCTTTACAGAGATGCTAGTTAAAATGTCGGGGTTCCGCCTTCATCATAACTCCTGTTGCCCGGACGTCTACTGGTATGGGTAACTAACTAAAAGTCGTTTAGGACTCATAATTAATATTTTGCCAACGGCAGGACACTTGCAGGCAAGAACTTAAAATCCACACCGAAGAAAAAGTATATTAAAACCCCCTGTGTTGTGAATTCTGATTTTATAATAGTACTTAATATATCATAGATCCATAACTTTGCAATTCCAAATTAGCTAAAAAAAATAGAACTATAATCATTTAGTAGACTCAACGTAATATTTGGATCCTGTTATAACAAATATGTAATATTCAAGGGTTTCTATTATTTTTTCGAAGTTCGGTTCCACATTTATTAATATAATTTTGTTTAATAATATCAAAGTTTTGGTAAAATAACAAGATTTTTAGAGATGTAAATTAGTTCAGATTACTCAAAGCCTATTCTAGGGAAAAACTAGACTAAAGTCCAATTATACAGAATACTATTAAAACATATAAAATATATGAAATATTTGTGAATGTTTCGTAACTAAAATAAACCCCCAGGTTCTAACCTACACCTTTGTAAGTACAGTTAAAGAGGAATGTAGATTCATTTAAATACTAATAAATTACATAATAATTATAGCTTTCTATTAAAATAAAATGGAGTATATCACGGTCTAGGATCAACGGCGTTTAGGAAAGCCAAAAGGGAATAAAAATTAGATTATTATTATCAGTAGTTCAGAAAAAGAAATAGTTCAACACCTCTTAGATTTGAAATCCTGTATAAGCATAATAGGATAACTTCAAACACTGAAATTGGTGAGTGCTGCTAAAGGGGACAGAAACACATTAAAATTAAATTACAGGCCAGCTTTAATTTTCATCTTAAGATCTTAAGATTGATAAGTAACTATATATTTTATTGTAATGATTTAGATCCTGCATAGCCTATGGTGTGAAAAGTAAGGTCCTCATGAAAATGCGCTCCTTATAAAAAGGTCATTGATTATAAGTCACCTAAATAGGTCAAAGGTTGAGCCTTGGAGAAGAGAAACTCGAACTTTTTTACCATCGGTGTAGAGAATTAGAGGTTTGATGCCTTTTTAAACATACCCAGCTGGAAAATGTAAAGGGCATGGTTTCTTATAATAGTATCATGTCAAAAAGATAATTTTTTATATGGGAAAACCCGCTTCGTGAAGAACCAATAATTATATAAGTTAAAATACACGAGCTTTAGCATATTTTTCATCTTTAGTTTCTGCCAAGCTAAGCTTCCTTTGGAACAAAAATGGCTGTATCCCTTAATATTAAATTTTTGAATTTTTATATTAACAGCCCGTGCAAGTTATTCTTGTTAAAACAGGAATAAAGGCCTAGCCCCAAACCCGCATTATAAATAAGCTTGAATAAAAGTACACCTTAAGCAAGTTCAATCTCTGAATGTAATCCTACATAATTTTTTAATTCTTGTTCTTATTTATATCACAGAAAAACAACCTTTACTTCTGTCCATTCTCCGTTGGTGGTGAAGGGTTCAACTGAAAACCAGCGACGCGAATCTATTTTATTCTGAGAATAGGTTAAACTTTAGTGAGTCTTTATTAACGGAGATAAAACAGGGAAAAAATTATTTTGTTTAAGCCCCTTTTATTTAAAGAAGTTTTTTCGGCTTTAGCAAATGCACAAGTTAAAGCTCGAGAATTTTAATTCCAACCTTTCATTGTATGTTTTAAACCCTATACAGGGGGGATGAACCGCAAAGAAAAAAAATGCTACGGGGCTGCTTCGGCCACCAGCCACTAGACAGACGCCAGTGCCAGGCAAGAAAATGATTTCTGTTTTTCTCTCAAATTATAAGGATAACTCAAAATATTGTGGCCATGTATTTACAACCAATCCAAAAACCCTTTAATTTATCTTTTACGTTATTGGTCTTTATCGTTGTAAATCATCAGTTATGTAATTTAAATATAAGCATACTTAAAGATAAAGATTTTTAATTTTGGAAGACATCTTGATCTCTTCTGCTAGATGACAACTGCTTCTAACATTTCATCTTACAATAGGGTGTCTGCTTTTACTAATCCCCTATATAAAAAACAAACCTTTTTTACATACCATAGCCTGGTTTTTTATCTTAATTTAAAACAAGACGATCCAAGTCACCTTAATTTTGGATTTTAATCTATAATTTAAATTACATATCATATTTTAATATTTAATTTATAAAAAGAAGGACATAAGGGTAAAAACCTGGATTTCCGACAACCAGTAGCCACTCATCTAAACACCAAAGTAGTTTCCTCTACGTGACAATACAAATCTACCCTTATAATAAAAATTATTATTTTTATCACAACACCCTTATATAATTCATGTTTGTAATAATTTAATTTTTTACTAAAAATAATTGGAAAATAAGTATATTAAATACGTGTTTTCTTAAAATAATTCGTTTTGTGCATGTTTTCCCAGGAAGATGATCCAGGTGGTAGGTTAAGCTAGCGCCTCTAAGAAACTAAAAAATAAGCGCCACTGGAGAAAAACCAGGCGAGCAACGCAAAAATCGTTGGGGCGCCGAGGCTCTTAATAATATTATTTTATTATTCTTAACATATATTAAAACAGAGTGTTACAACATTCTTAGTCTCTCGCTGCATTGTTACGGGGGATCGTTTTTGTATTAATTCTTATATTAACATATAACAGTTACAAAGCCGTTGTTGAATAAAAAGGGTTAACTTTTTACTTGGCTCACATTGAATGCTCCCGCATTAGAAGATAGGAAACTTTACCTTAGCTTTTTTTGAGATTTTATTAAAGCCCTTCTGGTTTGAATTTGACCGATCTTTCACAATTTTTTAATAAAGGTTCGGTTGATTGTTTAAAGCACCCAAATGTGAATTTAGCTATCTTTTAATTATGTTATATTTACGGCTATGCTTTAGTTCTAACTCCCTTCGGACTATGGCAAGCTAGCCCCTTTATTTATAATAAATTTCTTCCCATTATTGTTCATGGGGCTCCGCCACATGCAGCAGGGCAATTTGCTCTTTATATAAAATTAAAATTTTAGACTTTTGACTTTTTTCACGCTTGAAGTAGTTAACAACAGGCATTGTATTTTTTGTTGGGACTGAAGCACCCTCATTTTTATATACTTTAGTATCTAAATAGAGACACTTACCCTATGTTAATTTAAAGGGGATTTACGAAACAACATTCATACTAATATTATGGAAAAGTGTTCTAGCACACCTAGTTCCTAAATATGGCGTAGCTTCGCTTAGCCCACCCAAGAAATTTTCTCAGAGGTGAATTCGAACACCCAAACTAAAACCAAAAAATGAATGTTTTACCTAAGTTAAGACAACCGAATATATTTCTTTATATGAAACTTCTCTATAAACGAAACTATAAAAGATATTTTTAGTTGTGCGCATAGGCCCAAGCTGGGCTATGCGCTATGTAAAAAAACTTTTTATAACAACTATGTCCAGACC
>JACYFI010000907.1:0-12868 GCA_020975735.1 Ophiocordyceps xuefengensis
TGAAAGTTATAGGGTATTGAGATAAATATAAATTTTATTATAAGGTAATTGTAGTCAACGCGTTAGAAGCAATACTTGGTGGTCGTACGTTGGCTCCTGGTTCGAAATACCAGGTTTTTTGTCCCCTTATGTTTACTTTTATAAATATAAATATTAAAATAATGAATAGTAATTTAAAATTATAATAACCACCCCAAATTGAGTTACTTGGATTTGTCTTTGGTTTTTAAATTTTATAAAAAACAACAGGGTATGGTAGTCGGTATGAAAAAGGTTGTTTTATTATAGGGATTTAGTAAAAGGCAGATTCCCTATTGTAAATGAAAAATGTTAAGGCATTGGTTTTGTCATTATTGCAAGGGTTTAAGAGTGCTTTCACAAATTTTAAAAATCTTTCTTTAATGTAGGGATCTATATTAAATACTAATGAATGTTATGTTTTGACAATAATTGCCTAATTACGTAAGTATAATTAAGGTGTTGGTTGGTGGGGATCATACATGCCACACATTTCTAAGTTACCTTTAATGATGAGAAAAACATAAATTCCATTTGTCGTGATTGCCTTACTGTCTATGCTTGGCAGCTGGCTGGGGCTGCCCGAAGCCAGAGTGCATTTTTTTTTTTGCATACCCCCCGGGTATACAGGGTTAAACAACCACACACATGAAGGTTCGCAATTTTAAAATTCTCGAAGCGTTAGCTTGCTAGCTTTGCTGAGCCAAAAAACTTCTTTATTAAAGGCTCTAACCTAAAAAATTATTATGCCCTGTTTATTCTCCCGTTAAAAAGACCTAAAAAAAGTTTTATCCCTATAATCCAAGCCTAAATTAGATAAGGTATCGCTGGGGTTTTCCAAGTTGACCCTTCACCCCACAGAGAGATGGACGAAGTAGGTTTCTTGCTTTTAGAGAGTATACAAAGGACAAGAAATAAAAATTAGTGTGGATAACTTCAGAGATAGAACTGCTTAATTGGTATTTGTTCATACTTTACTTTAGTTGTGGTTCGTGGGGGCTTAGGCCTTTAATTCAATTGTTTAACAGGAATTAATTCGAAGCTATTAACATACAAAATTAAAAATTTAATATTTAACGGATACGCCCATTTTTGTGCAAGCAAAGCACGCTAGCATATAAAGATGAAAAATATGCTAACTGCCGTGATTATTACTATAATATATATATTGTTCGTCAAGTGAGCCCGGTCATAATAAAAATATATTTTTTTTATGATGACTTTAAGAACCGAAGACCCGTTACTTTTCCAAGCTTGGGGTAGTTTAAAGGGTAAAAACTCTAATCCATACGTTGTAATAAGAGTTCGTTTTCTTCTCCAGGCTTCAACTTTTAGACTCGAGATTTAGTGATTTAATATAATATTGTTTAAAGAGACGCATTTTACAGGAAAACCTTACTTCCACCCACATAGCTGTCAGATATGAATACCATGACAATAAATAATAGTTTTTTTTTCTTTTTAATAGATCCTAGATGAAAAATTAGGATAGCTGTACTTATTAATGTGTTCTTGTCCCCTATTTAGCAGCACCCCTCATTTTCTAGGTGTTTGAACATTAATCCTGATTATCTTTTTCAAGATTTCCAATCTTAAGGGTGAACTATTTATTTATGACTCGATAATAATTCATTTATCTCTTTTTGCCTTTCTACGCCGTTAATTCAGAGCCCGTGATTCTTATTCTTATTTTTATTTTAAAAAATAAGCTATAATTATTTTATTTATTGTATCTTATGATCTTCCTCTTTAACCGAATACTAAAGGTGTAGGTTATACATGGGGGTTTATTATTTAGTTTCAACATTACATAAATATTTTTATATATTTATTTTTAATAAGAATATCTAAGATGACTTTAACTAGTTTTATCCCTAGAAAGGTTTGAATATCTGAATTATTCATCTCTAAAAACTTGTTATTTTACGAAATTGCTTTTCTTAAAATACAAAAATAAATTAAATAAATGGACGACATCTTAAGAAATAATACGACTACCCCTTAAATTTTATTATTTGTATAACAGGGATTTCAATATTTAATTGTTGTCTACAATGGGATGTAGTTTCATATTTTTAGGCATTGAATGCAAAGTTGATGGGATATATATATTAAGTACCTATACATAGAAATTCAGAATTAATCAAACTTACAGGGGGGTTTAATATACGTTTTACTTGGGTGCGAGATAAGTTCTTGTTTATACGTGCGCCGTTGTCTAATTATTATATGAGTTTCCTAAACGACTTAAGTTATTTTCCATACATAAACTCCGGAACGCAGCAGTTAGGAGAAGGAGGAATGCCCCACGTTTTAAACTTAGCATCTCTGCTCCGAAAAAAATGATGGGGAATGGGGATGATATCTGATAAGTCTAGATGGACGCCATCGAAGCCGAGCCGTTATGAGTAAAAGCTTAACATGCCTGAACCTATTCTAACCAGGTATCTCTCGAAGCAGGGCATATCTAGTAGTAAAATAGGATAAATTGTGATTTCATGTATGACATTTGGATAGAAGAATCGTATCAATGGTCACCCAACAAACAGGGGTACACTTAGTACGTTACAACGTAAAGAGTGGCGACCTAAAGAGACGATAAAGAAAATAAAAATTGGAACTACGGGATTACCGTAAGTCCCTAAAAGGGCCATGGAAAGGAGGGTCTAGTACCAATCAATGGGAAGGACTCCGAAGGATTAGCGGTCTTGCTAGTACACCACTATCCGGAAGTTCCATACAGTTTCACCTGACGGTTTTTGGTAAACTACAGAACGATTTTATGAAATTTTGTAGAAATAACAAAGTTTTTGTTGTGAAAGATAAATATATCAGATTATTTATATGATAAAGAATTATATATTACGCAGCTTATCAAAAATTTCAAAAGTAAGGCCAGAGCCCACAAATGACTCCGGGGTATTAAAACAATACCTACTAACGTTTTAGAAGGATTGTCGAAGAAGTATCAGTGGAAATATTATTGAAAGCCCTGAAAGATGGTTCCTTCCACATTCAACCCCGGAAAAGAATACTATATACCAAAAGCTAACGGGGTCACGGACATTGCAATAGCCCCCCTCCCAAGACAAACTAGTTAACAGGAATGATAAGAAGTAGTATATAGAAGCTATTTTGATGAACAACCTTTCAACGGAAGGCAGTCCATGGGGTTTTAGTACCTAACCAGAAAGCTTGCCCACAGCGGCATTAAAAAATGTTTTAGACAGAAATTCGTTATCGGCAAATTGATTTACTTAGAAAGGAGACTTATAAATGGGGTTATAGAGAAATAGATCAAAACAAACTGAATGGATGTCTTGAACGAAACAAATTAAAGACCCCAAGATTTTTGGAATTTTCAATTTCGAAAGCGTTGAAAAAACGAGTTCATGGAATTCAATTAACTTTACTCACACTCCGTACGGAAACAACTCCAGGCTTCAATAATAGCCACCAATTAGCAAATCTTTCTCGATAAACTCGACGTTTTTATCCGGTGGAAACTAAAAGAAGATTCTCGACGTGGGAATCAAGCTAATATTAACCCCAATCGAAATCGATTGTCCGTTTAAAAAGGAAGGAGCCCAAGAAACCTCTGAGGGCAAATTAAATTTACATAAAGTTTTACGACGAAGATCCGTACTAAGCTTAGTATATCGACCCCTAAATTGTAAGAAATGGAATCACAATTAGATAGCAGAATGACTGAATATATAGGTTAGAGGATTCAAAAGAAGACTGATAAAAATCTTATGTCAAAGATGTAAGGTGTTCTTGGGAACACGAGTTAGTGGTTAGGAAGCTTTCCCGAAGGGCTAGAACCAAAAATAACCAAGTACACAGAACCACGCTGAATCCTATCGGTTAGAGTCACAAAGAAGTAATTAGAGACGTTTACTCTAGAAGCAAGAAAAATTGTTTTGGAGCAGAAACTAAAAATATCGAGCCTTCAGCCCCCCCCGGATTAGACCAAGGTCCACAAAAAAATTGAAAAGCAATTGGTTCTTAAAAAAAGGGATGACCATCCCAAAATTTATCTCGAGATGCAAAATCTAATATATGCCTATAAAATATCTTCTAATACATTCAGTTCCTTAGAGCGATACATACGAATACTCATCGTTTCGCAGATAATTTTTTAAAGCACTATTCAGCAATAAGTACACCCTATATACGAAAGAATCTTTGTTGCAAGACTCCTAGGGCAGCAAATTCAAAGTTGGAAACTCAAGCTAAAATATTGCAACTTATGGTAAAAATCTTTAAGGGTCAAATAATGCATGGGTTCGTAAACTAGTACTTAGGAATAAACACTGCGTCTTATCAATATAAAAGTGGATGATGTATATTTAATATTTCAAGCCCGAAGTATATCCAAAGCTTACTTTGGGAACGGTGATTCTTGTGTTCTATGTGGACTCCAAAATACAGGAGTGGAGATGCATCACGTTTCGTGTATGATGGAAGGACCTTAATCCTAGTAAGCTAACGAAGGTAGACGTAAAATTATGGCCGAAAGGACTATTCTTAAAAGCAAATACCCATTGATGTAAGAGTGCGCCGATTGGGAAACATAATAGTATAAAAACATCTCAAACGAATAAAAAAAAAATCTAAGAGGCCAAATTCATAGGAGAGCCGTATTGATGGGAAACCATCACGTGCGGTTCGGGAAAGGGGAGTATTCGGGAATAAGAGTTACTGTTCAGTTCATTTTGTGGGACCAGGTTATTATATGCCAATTCGGGAAAATACTAAGTCTAGATACGTTATATATTTTAACTAGTATAAGTGATATCAGCTATTACAGATTTATGATATAAACCTCTACTTATCTTTAAATATCTCTTTAGTTATATTTTAATTTAGGATTTTTTTATTTAAGTAAGTGCAGCACCCATTTCTTTTTGATTCCCAAAAAAGGAATTTGGAGGAAATCCTTATCAACAAAAAACGCTTGGATAAATTATCAAATCTTCGGGGAAAACCCCTGAAAGTTTCTGGTACCTAAGCAATATGAAAATATATTGAGTGCTGAACTAATTCTCAAGTATAGTAATAAGCCAGAAGATGAGTAAAAAACTAAATTTGGGCATCGCGGATTAAGGTCTGTAATACATCCGACAAGAGAATCAATTTGAAAGAGCAAAGCGAGTAAATGGTATTTGATGTGGTATTAATCTTTACCGCGTTTAAATTACCGCTACTGGCTTCGAAAGAAGTTATCAACTTAAGATCCCTTCTAACAAATTATTCAAAGACAACTTTATTACTACTGTGTCTAACTTAGCACAAAAAGCAAACTACCTTAGGCCCTGATTTATAATCGAGGTTCTCTAGAGAAAGGATGCTTTCTCTGGTTTTTAATTCGTTAAGTCCCAAAAAACCTAGGTAGGGTTGACAATTCGAGTTAATTTCGTCAATTACCTTCATGCTAGAGAGCTAGATATTTTAAAACTTTATAAAGCCTTATTTTGCGAGCAGGAGATAGTAAAGAAAGAAATAGGTGTTGTGATGTTAACAATAAGGTTCTTTAGGTCTAAAATTATACGAAAAAAGTAATCCCTTCATTTTGAAATACCCTAAAAACTCAGAAATTATTCGAATTATTTATTAATTTAAAAAAGTAGTTCGTTTAAATGATAGGCCAACGAGGGAACATTTAAAGCTGAAGGTTTGCAAAAATAGTCTCATATTAGAGGCTTCTTTTAAAATTAAAGCGATAAACTCTTTTACTCTTAGAGGCTTTTCCTGATTACATTTTTGCTTTAGCAAGACGCATTATTACCCGCTTAGTTTCAACATTTAGACTCCTACAAATGCGTGTGGTTTTACAAGTGGGTGATGGTTGTTTTAAAATTAGTATCGTATAGAAGCAACTCTAAATTTATATAATAAGAACAGGAAGTTCTCCGTTGTGTGTTTACTTTTTTGTAGTACTCAACATATTAGGAGAATGGATTACTATTGAAAGGTTTAGTAGATTCTTTGGAATGTGTCGGTCAAACTTATTTCGTTAAAGATGTAATACTGGAGTTGAGATGTAATCAATTTCAAAAAATTAATTATCGAAAAGATTTTACCATTTTTTTCAATAAATACCTGGTTCTTGGTTGTTAAATCTAAAGGATTTTGAAGATTGAGCTAAAAGTAGCAAACATGGTACAAACAAAAAATCATCTTAAACTAACCAAGTTTCCGATCAGATTTTGTAAAATAAGAAACAGGATGAAAAAGGTAGATATCCTAAAAAAACTACTTCTTGAGAGTAATATGATTTCATAAGTTGGTTATATTTCTTTAATTTTGGACGATAAATTTGCAACCGACAATGATTAGAGGACGGTATGATGCTATTACCCTACATAGTTACAACATTGTAGCTTTATAGCCTAAAATTTTCTAGTATAGTCTTATTTTTTTTGCAATTAGTTTATTATACAGGGCAGGGTCTCATAAGGAAATAAAATGAGTCTTGAACTTTCAATATTATTAATGAGTTCTTTTATTTCTCCTTTAATAATAGGTACAGTTAGCAAGGTTTTAACTCAATTTAGAATAAAAAGATTATTGTGCTGATAGGTCACAATAAGTATGTAGGTTTTATTATATGTAGCTTAAGGTATATTTAGTATTGGAGTCAACTCAAGCGTTTACTATTTTATTTGAACACAATTAAATTAGTAATTTAAATGCATTTGTTCATACCTAGTAGCATAGGTTTCTGCTTTATATTAGCTATACTAAATGTAAAACTAAAGAACAGGAGGATTAATTGATAGAAAAACTAATTCTCCTATTACAATTAGTAAATCAATAAGAAGGTATTTTTATATTTTAATTCCTGTTTTAGCTTTTAAGTTTAGCCGTATTACGTCATTCTATTTATTTGAGTGTACCTCCTTTAATAGGAATTCTTTGGTAAACAATTGGTACTTAGTGGCATTTATAGATAAAGGTTTAATATTCTTGATCTTTATTCGCTATATATACTAAGTGTTTTTATAGGTGGCTGTGTACCCTATTTAAGAAGTCTCAGAAAAGAAATGTTTTCAGCTTACCGGGCTATAAATTAACTACTTTTATTAGAAAAATTTTAGGTATTAACACGGTGCTGTAACTAAATAAAGAGGTAATGGTTAGCTTCGGCTATTATTGAATAAACACATTCTTGCTTGGACCACGGTCAGCACAAAAATTATTAACAGGTTTAAATATAATAATTCAGCATATAAGTCTAAGGATATCTATTTTGTTATATCTGTGAATAACATATATCAAATCCTTCATTATTTTTTATTTATTTAACTAAAAAGAATGGCTAAGATTTGGGTACAATATTTGGTACAAATATTTTTTAATGGTTAAATGAGTATTATGACTAGTTTATTTTATTGCATTTGGCTCCCAAGAATTAACGAATATTTTTTTAGCTCTTATTTATATACTTAGCAACCAACGAACCATTTACCAAGAGAAATATTTATATTCGATTGGATTTCTTAGTTTGTCTAGGTTCAAAATAGAACTTCAATCTGGTTTAAAATTTCTTTAAGTTTTCTTGCTTTGGTTATTCTTTGTATTAATTTAAAGAAAATCCGGTAATTTTAATCCATTTTGTCTTAGAGCTATGAAAAATGGGGGATATATGTTTAAATAAAGTCACATTATATTATATAGGGCGTACTTATTACTGCCAGGAATTTGTATTTTTGATCTAGGTAACAAATGCCTTAAAAATAGATAGTAACGATCTTTTAATTATTGTTATTAAATCAAGATAAATTTGTAATATCTATACAGAATAAGTTAAACTAAATGTTTTTCTTCCACACACTAAAACTAAAACTAAGCATGTCTTACAAGGCCCACATTATTTTTTTCTACGGTAAGGAAAAACTGCTATAAACACTCCAATTTTATAGGCTAGAGGCCATGCCATACTCCGTCCCCAGGTCCGACGTTGTAAATAAAAAGTAAGACTTTTTAGGCCGCAAGAAGTAGGATAAGGACGACTTCATGTTAGAGGAGATATATTAAAAAAGGGCATTTCGTGTATAACAATTTTCTTCGAATAAATAGGTGCAGGGTGGAAACGTGGTTGTATTAGGAACAAGAGTAGGAATAGGGTGTATTGGGGTGTTTATAATAGGTGTAGCTAGAACCCTTCTTAAAAAACCAATCTATTGCTCCTACCTTCAATTTTTAGCGTTTTTAGCTTTCTCAGAGCAACTGCGTTATTCGATTTTAATGATGTCATTATTATTACCATACGTAGCTTAATTTTGGGTTCGGTTTAAAGTGACGTTTTATAAACGGCTGATATTGTAATAAGTGAGGAGTGTAGGCTTATTGTTTAAACTAAATAACAATTCTATTTCAATTAGAATATTCTATAGTTTTTACCAAACTATTGAAAAAACTTTTTAGAAACCATTATATTATACTTAGACGCGCCAGCGCCCGGAGGTTTGTTTTTCCAAAAAGATAGCGCTAGTCCACAAAATGGAGTTTAGGTCTTGAGTACATGATAACATCGATAAATGATTTAAGGTTAATCTTAGTTTAGTTTAGGATGAATACTCTTATTTCTTTTAATCAAAAAACTTCGAGGATGGTCACCTAATATTCACACAAGTATGTAAACCGATGGTTGAAAAGTGGCCTATTTTCCAAAATGTTGCTAAGAATTAGTGAACATGAACTTCATCGTAAGTTTATAACGTATTTATAGACCTTCTGTCGTTTAATAATGGCGCCTGTTTAATAACATAATAACCCCAGCCGTAAAAGGTTGTCATCTAGTGCTTTTGCGGCTAGAAGGATATGTAAAAGAGAAAAAAATTAATAGGGGATATATATGTTAACTAAAAAGTTAAACAAAAGATATTATGTACGGTCAGTCTAAAGACCTTTGTAAAAGATTTCAAAAATATTTTAATGCATTGAGTTATTTAAGACTGGATAAGTTTAAGTAATTTCGAAGAGCCATTAATTAAAATAGGGTATTCTAATTTTTCTGTTACCATTATTAGCATAACCTGTGAAAGTTCTGATTTGCTTTACTAGAAGAACAACCATTACTTTGGGATAAATGAAATCTGAAAGTAACATACTTAAAGTAGCGGGAAGTTCCCTTTGCAATGCATAAACACCTCCGAACAAACTAAATGCGAGATGTAGTAGTGCTTTAAAAGGAATATATGAAAGGGAAAAAATCAGCTATTTTCCGGTCGAAACTGCCTCAGAAGAACTAAAAATATTAATGAGTTAAGAAAAGTAAAGATACTAATCCCTTTATTGGAAAAGAAATCCTCATAATGATCACTATTGGAGTTAATGAGACAAAAAGCTTTTCGTAGAATATCATTCTGAAGAAACTAAGTTAAAAATGAGGCAGTAAGAGAGTAGTCCCGATATACATACTGAATAAAGTGTTACTGGAAGGATTAAATTGATAGGTTAGTTTTGGTTTCCAGCAGAGAGCTGGTAAATTTTTTAGGTATAATAAGTGGAAGTTCTATCTTAAAGAATACAACTCAGGGAGAAAATCTTCAAAGAGAATAATGAAATAACTCACGGTTCAAATCTTAGCTTACAAATAAACTATGAATAAAAACTTTCCTAATGGTCTGGAACTTCCATAAAGCCCCTTAAGTACTTAATAGTGAAGAATCTTTAATTGATGTTAACCGTGACATATCCGCAGAAATATAAAATTCCCCTAGGAGACTACACGTGAAAACCTTCATTAAAGTAATAATATAGTCCAATGATCTAGGAAAAACTAACATGAAATTTTATAGATCCTTTATCGGTAAATTTGAAGTATAACACCTGCAGTATATTAATAAGTTTTAGCTTTCCATTCTTTTAAATTATTAATTTAATGGATTCAAAATGATCCCCCAATCACGGTTTTAGCACGGGGAAGTTCCACAAATGTATTGAAGTACCAGTATCTTGAGATTACTAATAGATCTAAATGAAGAATTTTTATAGATTTGATCATATATTAGACAGGAATCTGAATTTAGAAAAGGGAGGATTTAAGGACTGTTAGAAGTAAGGAAACCAGGAAGTTATAGTTACTCTAAAGGTTTTAACACATATTAAGATCTGTATAACATCATGGGGATGTCATACATTCTTTTGCTCCTGCCCTTTACATGGGTATAAATGTGATGCGGAATATCCCTGGTAGACTAATCCAAGTTTTCAGTTTTATTAATAGAGAAAGGAGTTATTTATGGTCAGTTGTTCTCTAGAAATATGTTGGAATATTACCAGTATCTAATTGCCCATATTAAAGAATATTGTAAATTATAGACAATTGGTTCGATTTGACTAACATAAATGCCTTACACTTATTCAATGGCGTCAATTTGTAATTTTTTTGCTGGCTGGGTGATGGGATATTTTATTTACTACTTAAATCCCGGGGGCCGGAGGGGGGGGTTTAAGGGGTACAGAAGTCTACAACCCAAGCCCGCTAGTGCAAGCTGCAAACTAAAAGGGGTATAGGTGTAAAGGTAAAGCATGGATGCGATACGGGGAAACTAAGGGTATGTAGTCAATTCATTACACTGCCCTAGTCATAAATGACTACAATAAAATATATATGATTAGGCGTATAACATAAGGTGCAAATAAATTTTGAATATTATAATCACATAAAGAACATTGAGGTTTAACCTTAGACTTTTCTTTACAAGTAGGGACTCTTAGGATTCCGTATTGTAATAGAAAAAATATAATATATGCTTATTTCATAAAAATTATGCCATTAATCCTAAAACATTCCCTAATATTGGTAAACTTTCTATTAACCTTGACGGGTATTATTAGGACAAACGTTAGGCCCATCACATATAGTAGGTGGCGGAAGCAGAGGAAATCTGCTATTTGGCTTATGCCCCAATTCTTAGTTGCTTTTTGTAGGACTAAGAGGAATCATTGCTATAGAATAATAAATAATGTATTTAAGTATATTTGTTTACCATTACAAGGGGTTGGTATAGTTTCCGCCTTTTTTGCGGTAGAAAACGTTTGGTGTATTCAGGTAGTAGTGTATTAAGTTGTCTATGTATAACTCAACCAAACAATAGTAGGCCTTATTATTGATTTTTTTGAAGTAGATTAAATAATAATAAAGTAACTATATCTTATAGGATGATTAATGCGAATCATTTTAATATGGTATGAACTTTTTCAATCTTGATCAGTTGATTACAGTATTTAATGTTAAATTACCTGTATTATTAAAAGTTATTTAGTCATATGCTATTCCTATAGGGATATATTAGCCATGATCCTCGGGACAGCCTACAGGGGATGAAGGTGTCTATGGGGGATAACTGTCAAACCCGGGGGGAATCCTTAAAAAGTTTAGGTACCGAGCTAATAATTTGAAAACTTTAGTGGCTGTAAGGGAATTACCTCAGGTGACGTGTAGACAAGCCTTAAGAGGACGGTGAAACGAAATGGACAATCGCGTGAATCTAAGCAACAATTAGCCTTAAAACAGTAATTGCATGTAAAAGAGCCATAGAGCTAGACGGCAGTTGATTCGAATTAGCCCAGAAGAATTATTGAGAATAGGTGTACTCTGAAGGGCGTTTCGAAAGAAACAGCGGATTTTTTAAACTCGGTACAATCAGCATCAAGGTTGAAACTCCTACTTCCAAAGCTCCCATCTAAAACTATCGACTATAAAATATCTTCACCTATGAATGTCTACAGGTGCAAACCTAGAGAGTCTGATTGGTGTTAATGGACGGTTAGGGTTCATTTAGTAAGTAATATAGATAGAAATAAAAAGAAATGGAATTGAGGGTTGGCCGTCTGTCAATTGAAATTTCAATTAGGTCTAAACCACAAAGATCTTAACTTATTATTCTATTTCAAACAATACTTAGGTGTGTGCGCGTTGACTATTACATAATGCTCTAAACCACAGAGAAAAGTTAACTATTCATAGATTCAATTGCAGATTTAAATAAACCTTATTATCTTTTATTTGAAAAATATCCGGTTATTAACTTCAAAAAGCGAGGATTATTATAGTTTAAAACAAGCGTACAAATTAGGCTAAATAAAAAGCTCATCTTTCTGCGAAGGTTTTACATCAAAATAGTAAATATACAGACGCATCATATGAATTTAGGTTTGATCCTGACACGTTAAATCAGAGTTTGCAGGGTATACTCCTGTTGAAAGTACCTGTAATAAATTTCTGTAAATGTAATTTTACACCCGATTGGAATTTTCGGGATTTGTTAGTGCAGGGGAAACTTTGATGTTGTATGCCATCAACCAACCAGGTAAATAGTTATCGAGGACAATTGAGATTTAAGAAATCTCAACATAGTAGGAGATCTTGATTTACATGAGAGAAAATAGTTGAATATTAGGATCAGGAAATATATATCAAATTACGGAGCCAAATCTAGCAATTAGTTAACAAATAGTACTTTGCTTGATATTTAACCAAATAAATAGTCCATTTTTTTAAAAACCTATTTTATAGGGATATAAAAACTTTACTGATTATTTGATTGATGTAAATCCTACATTTGATGATTAATCCGTGGTTGCATCCTACCGTTGGAGGTATAAATTTCAATTAAGAATAAGATTAAAATCGGATGGACATATAGGTTAAGAAAGTTTTTTTAAGATAAAATAACCCTATTGTTACGTATTTAACACCCAAATAAATCAGTTTGTAGGATGAAATTTGATTTAAAAGCATAACAAAGATTCTTAGCTAATTTTAAGCTTGTTTACTATTATGATGATTAATCTAGTAACTGGAAATAATTACTTTTGATGTGTTGCTAGGGTG
>JACYFI010000909.1:0-14548 GCA_020975735.1 Ophiocordyceps xuefengensis
TAATAGATCAGAGTTGTAAACATTGTTAGAAGCTTTGGTGCGCAAGCTCTTAATGAATGAGGATACGCACAATTTATTGTTAACTTAAGTGGCCTTCCCATCCTCCTCAATATATCTTTTGCTACTCAACTAATGAAGGTTGACTTTTATGGCCAAGTTCGAATAAAGTAAATGGGTAAGGGTTTTCATGGGTCTTTAGAAGGTGCTTTTGCAGCCAGACCAAAGTTTCATGTTAATTTATTTTACGTTGATAAAAAAAAAAATTCAGAGAAAAACTTTTTGAAATTGAGTTAGCTTATTTCAAACTCAAGAGAGATTTAATTTCATGTAAGAGATTTAGGTTAGTCCGGATTCACAATTGTGAATTTTGTTTTAATGCTTTGCTGAATTAAGCCTAACCTTATTGGTTTTTTCTCTTTTTTTTTGCTGTTGGGTGGCTTGGTTGTAACATACATACGATCGCACCCTTGAGGGACTATTGGCTACTACTGATTCTACCTGCAAACTTATCCCTATTTTAGGAGTCTGCGAGCTTCACCTAAGACTATCCTGGCTTATCACCCCAATGCATTATTCTTTGCACCCTGCTGCAGTAAACTACAAAAGGGCAAGGGGGGTTTACAAGGCCGCAGGATAGGGCCTATCAAAGCTGCCCCCTTCTAGAGATAACTATTTTATTAAACTCAAACGGTATTATATAACTACCCAAAATGGTTTATTATATACCCATTGTAATATGCTTTAAAATGTGTTTACGAATTAAAAATAAAATCAGGTATTTATATAACAAATTTTTTTAATCAAATATTGCCACAATTAACCATTTTATAATATAAGATAAGTATTTTTGCTTTTGCTGTAATAGTTATTAGTTTCTTAATACAAATATTACTACAATATATTCTACCCAAAGAATTAGTTGTTTATCTTATTCACGTATCGATTTATAATAAAAAATAATACATACTATATACCTTTTATTAGTATAAAATACTATAATAATTAAGTTATTTAAAGATCTATATATTAGAGTAAGTAATTATATATACTTATGTTTTCTACATATTACAGAAATAATATAAGTTTCCCTTTATCAATTTTGAATAAAGTATTTATTGAATTAAAAAGTTTAGGTGGAGGTAACTTAACATTTTAATTTTTTAACAAATATAGGAGTTTACTTAATAAGAAATTGCGCGGGTATTACATGAATATTAAATCATAAGCTTAGTGCAACGCTAACTATAAGTGAAATTAAGTAATAACAATTGATCCCTATACTACAAGAATCTCCTGTATACGTTAACAATACACAATAATAGTTACAAATTCAAATAAATGCTAGAAATGGACAAATTTTATTTGCCTTCATTATATACTTTGATTTGTATTTTTATATTAATAAATATTTAATCGGAAATGGTGCCTTACACTTTGCCGATCTACAGGTCATTTGCTTTAACATTGCGCTCTTATGTTTTTAGCAATAGTATTAGGGGGCAGTAAAATTTTAGGTTGCTGCCATATAACAGGTTAAAGATTCTATTTCGTTACTGTACCGGACAGGTTGCCCTTTTTAGGGTCTTTTACATTTTAATTAGTACTAATTGATTATCAGTTTAATCGTTGCAAGAAGTGTATCTCTTGGTTTAAGATTTTAGGTAGGGCCTGTAACATAGTGCCAGGAACATGTTATTTGAGTATTTTTAAGTGGTTTTGTTTACAATATACTGTCTTCAGGTAGTGATTTTATCTTTATTGGTAGTTTGATACCATACCTTTTTTTTAATTGCCTTTCTTCGGTTAGAAAATGATATTGCCTTATTCTCAAGCTCTAAAGTTTTCTAGTTTACTTGACAAGTATCTTACATAAAAGACGGATCAGGACTTACATTTAAATTTACTATGAACTTAAAAAAAATTCATACAATTCTTTATACACTGGTACTATTTTTTAATCAGATATTTATTACTTTTATCAGTTCCCGCTGAGAGGTATTTTGGATTAAACAAGATGAGCCAATTATGGGGCTATTAGACTTTACTCCGAAAGTCCTGATTTTTATAATTGATTAGTTCTACTTAAAAAATTTTTTATTTTGTTAAAACATTATATTAATAATTTTATAGTATTATTCCGACGTTTTTTTAATTTTATTTAAGAATTCCTTATTTACTTTTGTGGACTAAGCTAGGAGTATTTAAACATGTATAATATTCCATAATACTCCATCCATATTATTGCTTCTTATCTAACTTATTATTTTGTCTATTAGAATTTTGGTGTGAGAGAGTTATATAATAGCTTATTTATAATACTAAGAATTAAAATGAAATTTTACTTTGCTATTTTATAAATTATCTAAAATATTTTAAAAAAGTTATTTAAATTCTGATTTTATATTAGATTATTTTAGAATCTCTAGCTCTTATCCAGATTTCGGCTGTAATTAAACATAGTGCTTGTATTAGTATAGTCATTAATGATTTTTATATTATATTTATTGAACTTTTATTTTTTAGATAAAATTATAAGCGGATGTTTAAAAAGGAAAGTGTTTAGTTGAATTTTGGATTAACATTCTTCGATAATTGTTAAGAATGAGGCTTTTATTGTTCATTATTTAGTGAAGTAAACCCCCTACAGGATAACCAATAAATAATTAATATTAGATAATTAGATACATTTCCTTGACAAAACGAAATCCGTTCAATACTAAAAACTAGTGTTTAAAATGGTGGTGGGGTAAAGGAAGGTAATAATCCTGATTAAGGGAGTTGAAAAATATATACTAATCCTGGGATAACAATCTAAAGGGATGGATAGAAAAAAATTTATGGAAACGGGTTAGATGAAAAGTAAAGCGAGAGATACAACGTAGTATAACCCCAATACCCAAAATTATTTGATAAAAATTTTGGGTGACGATACTTCTACTGGAACAAGAGAGAAGATATTATTTTTATTCATTGAGTACAAGGGATCACACCTACTTTAATTAGCGTATGAATGAGTTTAACAGGTAAAATTTTGGCGGCGAACAGCGAGATTGGTTGGATGGGGATATCTTTTAGTAAAAACCGTCAACATTAAAATGAATGTTAAAGCTGTTAATAGTAAGGTCCAACTTTAAAAAATACAAGTACTTTTAGTAAAGCAAAAAGCTAAAACAAAATAAAATATAGCTTTATATACATCTAAGACTTAATGATATACTAAGAAATACACACATTAACAATATTGCTGTATTTTTTTTATGGGTGTAAATTACCGAGAGCAAGGTTTGCTAAACGTAAGTTTCAATATAGGAGAGTGAAGTAAAAAGTCTAAGTAAGGGAAAATTAATAACAATAAAAAATTTACTCCTTAAAGGATATAAAATTTAGAAATAGTGGTAAGAGATTTAGTGCTTGTGCATCGTAGCCTGCTATAGCTGTTGCTAGTTTGTTGCGCATATTAATGCACCAGTGCTAACCAGCTTCTAATTACTGAGGCCGCTTATGAAATTTATTAATTATCATAGTCCCAGCTCCAAGGTGTAAGACTTTGATGGTATAAAGGCGAACGAAATGAGCGAATTTTTTTATTAGTATTAGTTTTATAAATAGAACAATTATATAATTTATCACTCTCCCTATAATCCAAATCTTAGAAACTTAACAGTGATGGAATGAACATTCATTTCAATAAAAGAAAAGTTTTTAATGAATGAAATTACCATAAAAAATAATTGGGTTGAACTTTGGTGTGGCTCTGATTGAATGCGTTCCACGTGCTTGACACCTGTATTCGGTACGTTTGAATTTCTACACATTAGTAATACAATACTTAAAGTTAATTCAAATTAAAAAGTGGTGTACAGGGAGTAAGAAGATATTAAATTGCGGCCTTAAAGAGAAAGGTAAATCCTTCCATAATAAAATAAAGCGAGGTCCAGTCTCCTGCTTTAAGAGCGATGATAAATATCTCGGGAAAGGGTAGTAAGTGTAAGCGTGGTGACTTTAAGTGCAACGAACTCTCGTGTCAGACTATGAAAGCGTTGATCGACCAGATTGGGGTCTGAAAAAAACCCACCATTGCAATTAGGGTACCAGAGTAGGATTCTTGGTCATGGACCTACGGCTAAAACTGGACCTTAGGAGAAGGGCAAGTCCTATTTATGATCAGCTCCAAACAAGAGATTCCTATAGGATAATTAATATTGTAAATAAAGGTTTCTTTATATATCTGATATGGAACCAGTATGGTATATGTGTCTTGATACATTACGTATTGCTAAGCAGTGCGCGGTAATACGTTAAGAGAATAGTATTATTCATCGTTCAATTTGGTTTTTAAGGGGACCAGACAGGTCAACTATAAGCTTATACTAAATGGTTAGTATGTTGACTAGCAAAGTTGTATATTGAGGGTCGACGTACTTTAGGAGCGACAGATAGGAAAATTCTTAAATACCAAGAAGGACTCGCCGTAAAGGGAAGGCACCCCCCTTTAGGTAAGAAACCTGCACGTTGAGGGGACGAAGGCAAACAGAAAACAAACAAGGTTAGGATACCCAGTATCTCCTTTGAAGTTAATCAGTGAATGCCATAGATTAGGATGGGAACAATTTGAATCAACTTTTAGTTCCTCAGTAAACATTAAATATTAGTATTCTATTTGGGTCTATAAATGAAAAATGTAAGCAATTCCGACCCCAAAAGAGTAATATGGCATACGCAGCACTTGAGACATCACTAGACCGTTTCTGACAACAGTGTGAAGTATGTTGTTTAATTCGTAATCCTCGAAAACCTTACACAATTTGGATATAATATTACCGGAGTTCACGGCCTGTTTATCAGTTAAATTAGTCGAACTATTGGATTTTCATGTATTAACCGAAATCCCTGCTTTTTTCTTGGGATACGTTGAGCTACTATAAAAAATCATTTATAGACGCAGAGTTCGCCTTACTACCGATTAAGGATTAGATCCTGGATATATGGATAGAAAAACGGACAAGCCAAGTCATCATAGAGCTCTTTAGTTATATGTGGGCTATAGACTTGCCACATATTCCTGCTTCTTGAGGCCGGGTCTCAAAGTACGCAGTGAATTAATACTATCAAAATCCTGAGCACTTAAAGCCTTCTGGTACTCAAACCTTTATTAACGAAGTATTGAGTGGCGAAGTGATTGACTGCCAGTATGTCAATCAAGTCAGAGATGTCCGAAAGAGAATAAAGGGTTATCGCCGCGGATCTAAAGTCAATTACAGGTTTAAATGACCGCGCAAGGCATAAACAAACTTTGTAATTGTAAAACCAGCAAACGAGTTGAGGTGTAAGCTAATAATGTTTAGTATTTAAGGTGTCACTCAAATGGGTTTCGAAAAGAAATTACCAAAATCAAAGCCCTTCCAAAATATATACTAGTAAATTTAAAATCAGCACGTTATTATCACCTACTGCGCGTAGATCTGTTTAGAGAAATACAACCTAAACACCCCTGCGTTTATAACAGGGGTTTTCTTATGGCCGAGGGAGCCATTTTTTCGCATTTTATTTGGAAATAAATCAGATAGGTCTCTACATATTGTGGAAGCTGATTTGGTATTAGTTTTACCACAAGGGGGATTTACGGATACTTTAAGTGTATTAAACGATATTTTAAAGGGGAAGGGTAACCTATGTAAGCATGGTTGCAAGATAGCTTCAATATGTAAAACACTCTATAGCCAAAATAATCCGCTTTGTTGAATACCGACATTTCGATAGAGCACTATCTTTTAATTAGGTAAAAAATATGGCGGCGTACCTTTTTATTTTAGTGAAAGCCGGTTGTTTTAAAAATCGAAACAAAAAACATTCAACATACGAAGGATTCGCATTGAAATTGCTAGTCCATTTGAAAAGCTTTAGATTGAATAAAGGTTTATCTGTATGGATATTAAAGCAAGATGCGTCTACCGACATATTTTGAAGTATCTAAGACGCCTAGTGTCAGACTTATCATACCAGTCTCAATTGAATTGATGGTTAGATCGGTGAAGGTTGTTTTATGGTTAAGAATTAGCCAAATCTCCTTGCGTCCCCAGTAATCAGGATTTGGGTACAAATTAATATTCCAATTAAACTCAAAATAATAGGGTGGATGTTAGCCTTAATGAGTGTAGAACTTGGCCCATTTCGGTGGTAAATATTTAGTGAAGGGATGGTACTTAAAATTGTAAGTTTTAATAGAAAAATTCTCTAATATTTTGATTTATTATACCCATTTTTCTTAATATATAAGGTATGAGGTGTAAAATTTACCAAGATTCTCTAGTTGATGTGAAAAGCAGCTGAAACAGTTATAGTAAAGGGTCATTTATTTCCCTTCCAGGGGTTAGAAGACTTAAATTGATTAAATGCTGGAATGAATCGAAAAGAGTATTTATTAGGAGTGCGAAATAAAATATTAATTTATATAACATGGAGAAATTTGATAAGCCATGAAGACAAAAGAGGATGCAAAAAATGTGAATTTAAGGGCAAATCCAAAAATGGAAAAAATTTTAAGGTTGAGTCTGGAATTCGACTCATCGAATTAAGTAATTTCTAGTAATCGTGAATCAACCCAGTCACGGTAGAATGACCCTCGGAATTGGTATAACTATTGTCGTTACATGCTGAACAGAGCTTTGATGCATAAAGTTTGCTTTCTTAATAATTAGTAAAAAAAAACATGTAATAGGTTTTTTGTGGAGATATGGTAACCTATGAACAGCACCACAAAGTCTGTTCTAATTATTGGGAATCTTCGGTATGCGCGGGTTCTAATTAGGGTTGTTAAAGGTCCGAAATCCGTCTGTCTAGTGGAAGTTGCACTGGTCAATTACATAAACTATGATTTACATATTTTCTTTATAAAGGAGGGGGTTTCCCCCTTACGTAACGAAGGGGTTGAGCTGTAACTCAGGATAGCTATGACTTTAATAAGAGTTCGAATTCTCTTGACCTCCTACATTGTGCCTTGAATGAATTACTAGGATTTAGTCAACTTACTAGGGTAAGGGTTATCCTGTCACGATAATAGATTATCGGTTTCGCACTCCGACTATTCTCGAATACTTAAATAAATAATATGAGAGGATGATTTTGGTGTCAGAATAATCTAAAGTGTCAATGAAGTTTTCCTAAGGGTTTTCCATTTAGGACTCCTAATGTCTGTATTCTTTGTTTAGTCTTAGAATATAGCTTAATGGGGAGGGTCACGTCTAAAAATCTCAAGCAACTCAGGGCCTGCGTTGCGGGAAGCAAGGCGTATTTTTCACATATAATATTAAAAAAATAGCCTCCTTTAAGGTAAGCTGCGCTACAGCTTGGTATCTTTTTCATAGCCTTTTGAGGACAGCGTAAAAGGATAAGGTTCGCCTTTCAATTCAAGAATCACTGCAAGGCTGGCTGTTTTGGGGGGGGGAAAATAAGGGAAAAAAAGCAACAACACAACAATAATACGCAAGTGAACCTCTGATAGGTTTGAATTTTGTTAATGCTAAGTAATAAACAAATGGAACCTATAAGATTAGCAAGCTAGATAAAATTTTTTTTGCGTGACCCGGACGCATATCCATCAACTTGTGTCAATTATTAAGCAGGCTCAATAAACTTATAATAATAGAGTGTACTGGCTTTGGTTTTAGCGCTCGAGGCAAGACTAATTTAATCAAGAAAAGTGCTTAGGTAAGGTAAACCATTTGCTTAATGGGTATCTTTAGAATTTAGTGTCTACAGTCACCTTTTTTCCGGCTTCAGTCCTAGAAAATGATAAAAGTTATAAATTTGACAATCAGATTTAAAGGTAGCTTATTATTGCATAAAGCCTTTTTAGTTATAGTATATTTTTCTTATAGCGCTTTTTGAGAAGGCACAAGCTAGGGATAATCGGAGCTCTCTAATAAACAAATTAAAAATTAGCAGGCATGTTAGAGGAAGTGGCATCTTATGGTATTGTGTTTACCCAACCCTTAACAGCCAAAAGCGCAAATCTAGAGTCACTTAACACTCAGGAGTAACACAAGTAACAACTGTAATTTTATTTGGTTTGCTGTATTTTCCTTCTTCTATGCAAAGCTAAAAGCAAGCCTTGCCAATTCTAAAAGAAATGAAAAAATAATCCTGCCTACTAGATCCTTACTTACCACACTTTTGTATTTTTCGTAGACCTTATATCCTTACTGGAAGATTAAAGGACCATTTTACCGCCATATGAGGTGTAATAGCGCAAGCTTAGTCTATTTGTTTTATTGCCAAGCATAAGCTGGGATTATCTATCTTTGTTGCTATCCTGGTTTAAAGCCCCCCCTATATTATACCTTAAAATAAAGAATGTGAGCTTTGCATATCCAAGCCCTTGGGTCTTCCGGCTTATAACTCTTGTGTGACTGGGTTACCATGCGTGGCCATAATCCTGTTCAGGTGGTGTTGCTTCAGGAACGCGTAGAGCTTTGCATAACATAACAGCGTCGAGAAAAATAATTTTTATTACTGAGCCCTTTAGCAAGGCATAGAAAAATAAAGCATAAGCTACAACCGCACTGCTTTGGTATTTTTCCTTATGCAAAGCGTAAAGGGTAAAAAGTAAGTTAATGTTCCAATTTGAGCAAATACAAGGCCTTTAGAGCTAAAGGTAAAAACGCGCCTTACTGTTAATAACGTTTATGAATGTTCGCTTCATTCATAGAGGCTTTTGAAACAAAAGAGACATAAATGACTCAAAGACTGTTTTTTTATTTATTTTATTATAGTGACAATATTCGGTCCCGGCAGTAATTTATCAAAGTCGATCTCTTTCATTTAGTTTCACCCTTCCCTCTTGGCAATTCTGATACCTAGGCATATCTTTATATCCTTTTAAAACAATAAAATGCTGCAATTATCTATGAATTCTTTTTATATATTAGTTAGTATGTGTCATATATAGCTTAGTTTACAGTAATTGGCATCTATGACAATAATGATTAAGAAATATAATCTCAGAAGGATAATATCTTCCGTGCCTTGTTAAATCTTTAAAAACACATGCTGGGAAAACGCCTAAGGGCGACTCGACAGGAAAAGAAGACGATAAATTTTTTCTTCCAGGGCTCTTTCAGAGACTATGGGTTAAAAGATAATAGTTTAATTAAATCTATTAATATAAAAATAGTCCAACAATATAGTAATATATTTATTCGGACATACTTAGTACCCATATGAAAAAAATAAGGCAAGTTCTATAGATTCATTTTAATTTTGTACATAGCCTAAAGTACTCTTTATGAGAGACCTTTAAATATTGCACTTAAGAAACTACAAACTTTATGCTTAACAACCATAGGGTTATTATCTTGCGCGGCTTAATCGGAAGGTGATGGATGAATTATACTAAGTGTACTAAAAAAAGTTTTTATGTGACTAAGCGAAGACTATGGCCCTAAATGATAAACCCATGTTTATGAAAAAAATTCCAAACCAAGTTCTTAATCCAGGGTTTATATAAGTGAGAAAAAAGATGGGTCTGAGATATAGTTAATTAATGAGAAGGAGGTAATAATATTTATTAATCTTATCCAGAAGGTAAATTTTGTCCCCGAGATTATAGCAAATCTTTACATTAAAGCTTAGGATAAATCTTAGACAATGGCGGGGCTAAAATGCCGTTTATTAAAAAGCCTACGGCCTCCAAATTAGATACAAATAAGTTTTAGACTCTAATGCACGGACTTAGCGGGGATTCTTTGTACACTGACGGCACATTTTTCCTATCCAAAATTCTGCGCACAAGAAGATGATTCCCCGAGGGAAGAATACAATGTGATTTTCTTTTGAATAATTTAAATTCCTACTTCTTAGCTAAGGTTTGGATGTATTTTCCTAACCAACCAATGCCACAAAATTAAAAAGGAAATTAAAGATGTCTTAATTTCATAACACAATTGCAGAATGTTTCAAGTTAATTTGATTATAAGGTAGAAAATTTAATCCATTTCCAAGAGGACCAGCCCAAAAGTTGTATTCTGATGCCCCATCGGCAAAATCACTTAACATTGATTCTACCATATTTAACTAATACCTTTAATGGACTAGTAAACGCTGTAATTTATTTTATGTTAATATAAAAGGATTAAATATTTAGGTAAACAGATACCCTCAGAAGAGATACTGTAAGTACGTCATTCAAATAATCTACTCAATAAAGGGTCGTAGAGGGTATTAAATCAGACCACCCTTAAAAATTATTATTAGTTATTAAAAACAAATCAAATATAATTTTGGTTTTTCACCAATAACACAGAAGCTGCTGCTCTTTGCAGCAGCAAGATATTTTTTTTGTTAGATTGTCACCCCTACTAGCACTAAATTACACTACTATTTTCTAGTATTTCTGGTTTTTAATCTTTAATGACGTATTTAGGGTAAACCACACTCTGCTGTACAAAAAAGGGATTAAATTTGGGTGTGATATTGTATTTATAGGTATCTGAAGTCCTTTATATTCTTCTATTTTTGGAGTCCTTATTTCCCATAGAAAAAGCATTGGGATAGGTACCAAACTCCGGGGAAACCCTAAAGCCTTAATAACCTGAGCCTATTTAATCGAAAGATTTGTAGGGTCTATTAATGGATTGACGGAGTATAGTAATATTCAATAAGATTTCGTTGGCTTAGTCCCAGGAAGGGCTTATCGCGGATCTAATCAGAATAGTCATATATCTGTTAAAAAGGAGGACGGAGCAGACGGTTCCTCAAATATTATCAAAATATTTGTAAGGGTGTGCTCTAAGGTGCTCAGGGAAACTTTGGTTTTTAAAAATTCTATAAAGTATTAAATACTTATATTTTACCGAGGCTCCGCACCAAAAAAATGAGAATAAAAAAATAATCGTAATGTTTAAAGAATACTCAAAACATCATTCATAATTCTAGTAAAATACTAAATTGATTAAATCAAACTTCAGGAATATAAATCCTTATTATATTACTTGGGTTTACTGATGGTGAGAAAGGGTGTCTTGTTTATAGGGTCGTCTTGACCAGGGATTCTAATCTAAGGTGGTTTTAGGGAAAAGCTATATTTCAGGATAGGTTTCTTCATATTCTGAAGGCATAATAGCCTTTATTTAGCACCGAATTCAATTTGTTTTTGTGAGTTAAATACAACTTAGGGGGGCGGGAATCTGTTCAATTTTAGAGTATCGGTTAGGAAGATTTAAATTTAATAATTAATCAATTTTGACAACTTTATCCTTATTTATCCCGTAAGCAATCCGACTATTTACTTTTTTAAGAAAGTTTAAGATTTGATGAACAAGGTCAAACAATCGTACATTAAGGAAGCTTAAATAAAGTTATTATCTATGTAAAGGCTACTTAATAGCTCGGAAATATCTCACGCGGTTAAAGCTAGTTTTCCCCTCAAGCCAGCTTTAAAACCAAGTAGTTGCTCCCCCAAAATAGTAATTTACTTTTGATTTTCAATACTGATTAGGCTGAGTTTTACAGACCGCGAGAGGTGTTTTATTATAGCATTAAAAGAAATTACCCCGATCAAAATTAAGGTAAGAAGCGGGTATGATTACGATCTATTTTAACCCAAACTCAGTAAAGATAAAGAACTTTGTTAGAAAGTTTTAATATCTACGATTAAGTTGTGGGTAGAGTATATATCTTAAATTAAGATAGTGGGGGGAGTTTTATTAGGTATGAAAAATTTACAGATTTTCGTAATAAAATTATACCTAATATTTTTGAGAAAGACTTAGAACTTTTACATGGATTATTAAAATTAAAAAATTACGAAGGATTTTATAACAAGGCGGCTTTTATTATGATAAAAAAAACCCCATATTAACTAGAAGGGGGTTAGATTGAATTAAAAATAAACTAAAAAGGTGAATGAATAGAAAGATAATAATAAGATTAATTAAAAAGATTTCTAAAATAAAAACTAATAAAGGTGAGTCCTTACACCAGCAGTAGAATTAGGACAGCATCAATGACTCCTATGGGGTATAGAACCTATTAAATCCTTTCGAATTAACTTTATTAAACAACAGTAATATTATTTATCGTAGTGGGGCAACAAATTAGTCTTCCCCACCATGCTTTAAGTAAAGGGGATAGAAAAAGACGCCTTTAGAGTGGTCATTTTTGACAGGTAGTATGCCTTATATTGACTTAGCTTTCTATGAATTTACCTTTCTTTTGTTTTAAAGTGTTATTAGAAATATATTGTTATATCTTATTAAGTAGTTTATCACATTTTAAAGTATTGAATATTCTTAAAAACTGGCCTTGTAAACCAGAAATCCCCTAAGGCTTTCACATATTCAGCTCGCCCTAAACGTGTTAAAGTTTTATAGTACGGAATATCAAAAGATCAACTTACTCCTTTATGAGTAACAGAGTTTACAGAGGTGAAGGGAGTTTAGTCTTAAAGTACTCAAATAGTAGGCTCTACAGTCTCAAGGCCTATATGTAACACCTGATTGTACTGAGTTACATAATAGAATAGTCTTATACCTAGAATAAGAATTCATCTTTTTTTGGGGATAGGTTAAATTTAAATGGGAGTTAATGCAGTAATAATATAGGCCAAGCTAATGTCTCCATCTCGGCCAGGAATTTAATAAAAAATTATCCTCATTTGTGATAAAATACCCTTTTTTTGAAACTCAAAAAAGAGCAGATTATCTCTTTTTATAACAAACGCTATAAAATTACTTTTTACAGGTAAGCACGCTCTGATATTGAAAAGGTATGTATGAGCTTATAAATATAAAGGATCTATGAACAGAATGACGTCTTGATAAATGAAAAATTCAATTTCTCATAATTTTAAATTTACCACGCTCGGTGATTGATAAGCACCATGATATTAAAGATCTAAAATGATTTGCTGGATTGTATAATGGATGAGGTTATTTATTGGTAGCAATCATAATTTAATAAAAACTATACAATTGGTTAATTAAATGTTAATTTAGTTTTTTCCTATACTCACATGGTCGAGAGATGAAAGTTTTATTAACGACAAAATTTATTGGTTTATTAAGGGGGTGTTAGAAAGATTGAAAAGCTATTAAAATAGAACCAGAAATGAAGTAAATTTCGTGTATATACATTTATATATTAAAGATAAATAAATTCCCTTTTCTTTTTCGCAAAATATCCTTTTAGCCAAAGTATAAAGTTTAGAAACTTATTTAGATGTATATTAAAGTTGTCAGAGATTATAGCTGTTAACAGTCATTAACAACCGAAGGTGATTAAAAAGATAAATTCTTTTAAAGTTAGCTAAAAAGAAGGTAGAGAGAATTAATTAGCTATTAGCTACTACTTGTTCTATAAACAAATAAAACATAAAAAAGTAAAAAAATGAGCTTTTATTTCAAAGTATTTATAAATAACTTAAGATATTATATATTTTTTAGGTATTTTAACCTTAGTAGATTACATGGAACTCTTTAAATTTTTTATTAATATTATGACAAATTAATATTAATTATGGGTTGTTACACACAATCGCAAGCTCTTTAATGTAATTAAAGAATTTTTTATTAGGTCCGTAATCTTAGTATACTAGTTACGTTATGATTCTTTATAATAAAGAAATAGGCTTTCAACGACGTCACATATTAGATAAAAAAGGTTTGCTTGTGTACGCGCAACTATGCTTAAATTAAGTAGGGTCTTTGATTTATATATGTAAAAACTTTGATGGTGAGTAAATATAGCAAAATACTAATTCACAACAAAACTAGTTTGGAGCAGTTAATCGGGTTATTAAGTGAAAATGTCATAAAACAGATAAACTATGTACCACTTTTTGTTCAAGCATAGTGAAATATAAGGTGTCTTCACATTTCATATAAGTGAATGTGGTAATCTGGACTTGTTTCTCTTTGGAAGCAGGAGAGTTCCATGGAGATTACCACGTTATCATAGGTCAATACTTCTAAGCTGTAGGCCTTGATTGAAGAATAATAGCTATATTTAACAGATTCACCATCATCAGGTTCTTGAATCCGATAGGTATCCTTTACTGATCACTTGTTGATTTGTAGACTGTTTTTTATTATGTCTACGATGTATTACTGGGGGCCTAACTAAAAACGGATATACAATTCAACCATGCACAAAAAAGATACTAAATGAATTGAAATATAAATAACATATGATAATATAGAATTTTTAGTACTACGCATCAAATTTATGTCAGAACGCCAGATGGGTACAAGATTCTCATACTGTAACTTAATCTGGAGGACTCCGGCGCCACTAGGGAGTAATTATGGACCCGCCATTCTAGTACTATGCCAGGAGGTAGAAACAAGCAATGGATCATATTGCTAATACTAGGCACAGGAAAGAAGAGAAAATGCTAAGAATCCGACCCGCTATAACATACCCTAATGGAGGATATTACCACGTAGATCAGATTCTGCTTAATTCGTTCAGATAGGATCGCTTAGTTCTCGTGTATTAAGGGCCCCAAGAGAATTCGAGCAGAGTGAATTATATATTCGGTTGATGTCGTCGA
>JACYFI010000913.1:0-11394 GCA_020975735.1 Ophiocordyceps xuefengensis
CCCTGGATCTAAAAAAGACCTATTAGTAGCAATAAATCCTCAGATGAATAATAATAGAAACAGAAATTTAATGAAAGATATTATAAAGAATTTTATTAATTATATAAATAAAATAATAAGTCCTAAACATATGGGTTAACATATATGGAGATCTACTTTAACCTATTTTGTTTAAAAAAGGTTTTATAAACCATCAGAACTTGGTCGTAAGTAGATCAAAAATTGTTTTTTTTTGGGTATTACAATGATATTACAAATAGAAACGTCAATTACTTATTCTAGAAGAGCTGGTGGGTGGTGATACCTATATATTTTCCAACCACTTTCTCAAAGTTAGTTAAACGTAAAACAAATAATACAAGTCTCTTTCAAACTTTTGTGTGGTTCTATGTTCTCAGCAGCACCACCCCACTACAAGTAATAAAAAATTGCTGAGCTTATTAAATCCAGAAATGCATACTCGCCATTTGGGCTAGGGTTTGGCAGTAGGCTAAAGCTCAAATCTAAAGTTTCAGGATAATTATATTTTGTAAAATGTTATTTACTTTTTTTATTAACTGTTACTGTTAGGGTACCTAATTTATTATAGTATTCTATTATTTTGTTTTGTTCAAGGCTATAGTTCTTGACGAAAGCGTCTAAAGGATGCAAGCCTATTTTTTTTTGTGTGTGGTGGGTGAGCTGTGGCCTTGCAAGAAAACATTATTAGCTTAAGCAATCCTACACAAATATTCTATATTTTGTTATTTTTTACGGTTTTTCCTTTTTTTTATTTTTTATACTGTAATACATTATATCCTGTCTATTGTCTAGATGAAGAATCTGCCTAAAAACATTAGGAGGGGTTATGGTTAATAATAGGTTTGAATATTCAGCAAGTCCTAATATTAATTTGCCGCCCTGTTTTCAAAGTTACTTAACTAAATAGGTGTTGCTGGAACTGTAGATAAGGTATAAAAGCTACAATAAATTGCTAAAAAATACTATCTTACCTCCTTAGCGTAAGTTAGTTAATGGCAGGCCACAGGCCTTAGGGAGGATTGTACAATTCTCAGCAGCTTAACTACTTCAATGTTTATGAAAAAAAAGATAAACTCCATATCTATTCTAATAGTTAGGTTCTGCATATACCAATCTAAATATGGAAATAATGACCTGGTAGGGTGCACTTTTTTAGCTCACCTCAGCAGGAATAAGAATACAAGTGGACTGAGTTCTAATTAGAAGCTAATTACTGATTACATTATTTGCTATATGACTTTAGATAATTGAGCCTATATAAGGTTTAGTTTAGCAAATATATTCTTTGAAAAATGGTTGAAAATTAACATTATTAAAATTTATTTGGGAAATGTGTTCTTTCCTGATAACTTAAAAGCCTATACTTATCACTAAGAAAACCCAATAATTTTTTTTTATTGTATCGGTTTAATTCTTTATTAAATTTTAGCTAGTATTTTCATGATTTATATATAGGGGAATTTTTACTACATAATATTGATTATATTGTTACTGAATTTGTATTAGGAATTCTAAACTTAAATACTTTTATAAATTTTAAACTACATAAGGCAGCTGGACGATTTCCACCATCGTTCACTGTCGACTAATAAATACTTAAAACAAAATTTACATTTGAATGAAATTTAGGGAAAGAGGTCTAATTTTATAATTAGATTACGATTAAACAGGGGGAAAAAAAAGTCAAGGTTTAGAGCAAGCTCTAAATAAATATGAAGGCAAGGATGAAAATTATATAAGAACCTAAATAAAAAATATTTGAGGGCCTGGGCTATTTTTTCGTGTTGGGACGGAGCGTGCCTTACAAGAAAAAATAGTAGCTTAAGCTCCTAAATTATACCTTGGAGTTTTTAAGTAACATTCCATTATCTACTTTTAACACTTAAAAAGAAAAAATTACGTATCAAAATGTTAGCACATGGGTGTAAAGCGCGTCATAATTAACTCGGGCGTTAAAGACGTCGGTTTTTTAATGTGTTCGCTACAAGACTCTTCACCGGTGGTGGCTGAAATGCTAGCTCAATGTACAGTCGAATACTTCTATTTTTAAGCATGAGCTGCTATTTGTAGGCGGTCATTACACACACCAGGCTTAAACCATAAGTTAAATAGTTTATTGGATTCTTCGGGTTCATCCGGTAGGTTTTATATTTGTAATTATACCGGTTTCGGTACTAATTAGTACCAAAAAATCAGCTAGCTCTAGTAAACCATGTTTGGTTACATAGGGTCTGGTTTCGCTATGATGTTACTATAGGATATTAGGAATTTAGCTCGGGTTTGAGTCACGCATGTATACCTGTAGGACTGACGTTGATAAACTCAAGGTGTTCACGGTAAATTTTGCTAAGTTGCCTCGGAACTTCTCGCTATAAAATAGGTCCTACTTCGGGTGTTAACGGTTAGCGAACAATCTATTTATTTTTTCAGCGAAAATCAGCAAGATAACTTTGCTATTCGTGTAAAAATTTCAAGCTAGGGCAATAACCTAAAAATACTAATGATAAACATATCTAATTACCTTAATTTCTGATCATTTATCTAAAAATAGAACCAATCTTACAGATAAGGAATTTGGGTGTTTTCCTAGCAGGTTAATAGAAGGTAAAGTTGATTTGGCTTGTAAAGAATTAGATTGTTTATTCATCAATCTGAAATACCAAAATGGCACATTATATAGGAAAACAGAATAGGGTTCTGGTCGTATAGTAAAATTGAAAACAAGAAAAAGGAGGTAAAAATATTTTGTAAGAAATAACAAGTTTGTTTATTTATACTTTTAATAAATGTGTAAATTTTAACCTGAATCCGTAAGTAAATCAACTATTTGCTTAATTACAGTTAAAATATTTGAAATTTAGAATTTTACCCACTTTAAGAAAGATTAGTCTTGAGCATAAATTTTTTGGTTAGCTGGGTTTTAGGTCAGCTCTTCGGTTGTTTCTATATTATATGTTGGTTAAAACCCAAGAGAGGAATAGGGGGATAGCGTTAATTAGAAGTATCTCTTATAAAGACAAAAGGATAAATTTTATCTATAGAACTTATACATTATTCATCTAAAAACGGGTATATTACTCTAAAGATTAGCTGACAGTGACATGGTCCTTACTAAAAAGCTCCGATTTTACAGCAACAGCTCGTTTAGTAAGTATACTTCGATTAGTATATGTTTTATCTTGAAAATAATAGTAAATTTTATTAAAGTTGAAAAAGTTATATAGAATAATTAGAGAAGGTAAGCATTTACAAAAAGTAAAGGTATAAAAAAAAATTTATACAGTATTTCAACCTTAAAGGTCTTCAGAGACAATGTACGCAAAAATTAATACAGATATAGAATAAACAAGATAAAGAAAACTTTCTCTTGATGCTCCAGCTGCGTTCCTGATTTTTATGTTACGCTTTATTAGTGGCAGTAAAATAATAACCACAACTGAGCAGCACCAAAAAATAAGACAGGCTAGCCAGCGGTGTAACTCCGCCACTCCGATTTTCCTTCTTCGTGACAGCAACTAAAAAGTTGAAGTTCCGCTTCTTAGTTTTTTCATTTCCATATCAAGGGAGTGGAAAGCTTTTCTTGAAGAGCATCGGGCGGGAACATAAGCACGATTGTAGCCCTTGTAGGTCGGGGGGGATGCCCATTTAATTTTTTCGTTATAGGCAGCTACGTTGAGTTTGGCTAAAAAAAAAATTATACAAGGCAATTGAACACAAAGACTAAAAACATAAATACTAAAAACAACAAGAAAAAATATAGACAAGCAAAGATTACATATAGCTTCCTTAACTGATAGGGTATTTAGCGATCCTTCCTCTTCACGCCTAGCTTTTCACTGAGGGTTAGCATTAGACATATTTAGCTCTAGGGATTTCAGGATCAGCTTGGCCTAAACGTAGCAAGGTACAATGTTTAACCTTTAAGGGTACGAAGGATAAGAGGGATTAGGTTAACCATAGGAATAGAGCATTATTAACATATAAGAAGCACATCGGTTTTGCAGAAACTTATCAATGTTACATTAGGCTATGGGTCTTGGTGTTTCTTGAATAAAGCTACCCTGGATGTTAGTAAGCTATCCCCTCATTTTGATTAACTTAGATAATTGTCCTTTGGGACTAGAGCTTAATTTTACGACTGAACATTATTATTTGCTAGTTCCCCTACAGATGGGGATAAAAAATTTTTTCATTGGTTGTAGCTACGTGCTCCGTGGCTATTTAAAAGACACCTTCAGTGTTATTTTTCGATTAGGTTTCGTCTTATGTCTTAAAATCGTGAGGGTTAAATAATCCACTTAGCCTCGCCTTTAAAGATACTATTATGCTGAAATTTCTCAACAATTGCATTACAAATTATTTATAACATAAAAGGTGACAAATATGTAATTTACGATACATCAGGCAGTAATAACAACTAGCTGAATTTTCTTAGCTTAGGATCCTTAGGACTACACGTAATTCCCATGAAAAAGTAATATATTATACCTAGTAATGAGAGTCTATAGGTCCCATAAAACTAAAATATAAATTAATTAACAGGTTACAGAAAAATTAAGTACCAAGCTAACTCTGACGACAAAAAAGGAGAGCTTCGCCGTAAAAATCAGTTTAACCTATAATTGTATAGAGATTTTGGAAATGATAGAGGCTTTTATATTATAAAAACAAGAAAAAAGATAATACAGGGGTGTATATTTTTAATTAATCACATATAAATAAACACGTGATACATAGGACAGCCTCTATACATTTGGCCAAATAGATGAAATAAAAACGATATCTTAATACTATTCCTTTTTTAACTAGTAAGACAAACTCTAATATGCCTATAATTAAAAAGCTTTATTGAAACGATAAGATAATTTGCTCACTTTGAATTATTTACCAATATGTGGATATTAAAAACTTAAACTAATTACAGAACTTACTATATAAAAACGTAGTTCCTACTATACTGGTAACTTGAAAAACAAGGGTTATTCCTCGACAGGGTATGTACCATACAAGAAGAAACAAAAAACTGTGGAATTCTCTTATTACTAAAACAATAAAGTACACCGTTTCAAACAAAGGGTCCTAAGTAGCTAGACCCGTTAACAGGAGGAATAATCCGTTTTATGACTCGCATAAAGACCTTTCTTTTGAGAGTATAGATGAGGAATGAATAGAAAGCAAGTTCAGCATTATCCAGTTATATGCTATATAATTCTTATAGGATTGCTATTAGTAATATTATCCATCTTTCCTAAACTTTATCCAAATATTAAATCATAATCACGCTACATTAGTAGGAATCTGATTAAAGAAATAAATTATTTAAAGGTGATTGGTATTTGAGCTAATATCCCGAATAATTTTTGAAGGACTTCTCCTAATATAAAGCTGAATTCTAATAATTTGTAAGAAAATTGATTAGAAACATAAACAAAATAAGCTTATAAAAAGGCCTCTTCGTTTACGATGCGGATATAAAGCGTTTATTGAAGTAATAGGTAGATAGGAGTAGACAGCAGCAGCTAAATAACTTAAACTTAAATCAACATATTAAAGAAAGTGGCATAAATAAAGAAATAAACAATAAATTATTATTTTATTATGCAAGATTAAATTAATTTTATATTTTTTCGTAAGTGCAGTTGTGTTTAGCTACGCTTAACTAGGATATAGCATTCCACGTATACAGTTTGAAATTTTAGGGCTTAAGTATCCCAATATATTGTATTTGATCAAAGACGATAAGCTAAATTCCTAGATCCTTGTTTAAATATATTGCAGTTAAATATTTATCGGATAAGAATAACCTTTAAAACGAATATAAAAAATTTGGCTGTTTGAGATAGGGCCTAATGGGACGGTGACGGTAGTATTCAGTAAAACCATTTTACGTAACAACAGGTCCTTACTATTACAAGACTAGTTTATTAAATTATCCTAACCTTACATCTAATTATAATATGCTGGTATGAGATTCTAACAGAGTAGGGTATGGAATGTTAAAACAGATTTACTGAAAAGTGGGCTGAGTGTTTATTGGAGTTGTAAATAAAAAAGGGAAGAAATTATTAAAATAATTAAACAAATATTCTGATTGATTTATCCTCCTTAACTTTCAAAAAAATCTGTCAAACTCTGCAATTATTTTAAAAAACTATGTTTTAATTAAACTTCCAGTAGAAAAATACTTTCCCCAATGAAGATACTAATTTAGAGAGCAATGATGCTATATCAAATTGCTAATCTTTAAGGCAACCGTACATTGACTTTAAAGTTGATTATCTGGTTTTAATCGAGGCGGAGGTTGTTTTTTCTATTCGTAGCATCGGTAGCAAATTCTTTCTTCAATTAGGACAAAAATTACCGACGTTTTGATTAATATGATTATATTCTAACAGTTTTTGAATAGTCAAATTTAAAAAGTTTCGAAGCCTCATTGGGATGAAAACTTCTATTTTTTATAGAACTATAGCAAGAAAGAAGGCAATTAGCTAAAATAAGTTGCCACATTGTACTACTATCTTGTGTTTTAGGAAAAAAGTTCGAGTCTTTAGAAAATTCAAAAAAATTCTCTTAGTTTAGTGTCGTGTGAGTCAGTCACCGTAGAAGAATCCTCAACTTTTTTCTCGGTAAATTATTATATAATTTTGCTAACGGTGATGCCGTATTATGTTTCTAATGGGAAAAGTAATAACGGGTTAGTAGGAATAAATGTACCTTCCCCCATTAAGGAAATCCGTGGGAAACCAAATAATAAATCTCACAATTTATTATCGGAGGGGATCCGTAAGAGACGAAACGTGGGACAATCGAAATTTTAATTAAGTTAAATCATTAGGATAAGTTATAGTCCGATCCACTTGCGTGACAGTTTGTATGAAATGTTATGAGCAACTTAAGCTGACTTACTACGTTGTTGCTCAAATGGGCCTGAGTAATTTTCATTTTTCGCAATTGAACTATATGCGGAAACTATATTATCAGTTAAATTATTTACTATTTTATATGTATTATCTAAGTATTTACAGTATCTACAGTTAGGAAAAGCTTTAATTCTTTCTCAATTAATAGTGAAAAATAATATTTGTACCTTATATCTGTAAGTCAAAAAAATTTAGATTATTTAATATTACATCAGCAGAAAATATAAAGGGGAATTCCCTCAGAGGCCTATAAGCAATTCATTTCAATTCGCCTTTTCATTAAAATATTTTCTTGCATCTTTTATATTGATTATATAATAAATTAAATTACATACTGTGAACAAGCGAAAGGCTGACATACACAAGGAAAAAATAAAGCTCGTCGCTGGAGCCAGTCACAAAAATGGAGTTATTTTTTAACTACTAAATAATAAGGAATAACGACTATATAAATTTTCTATTCTGATTAGGGGATATAATATGGTATGGTAAAAGAAATTTTGGAATTTAAGGAAATTCGTTCTTTAAAAAACTACATATTAAAAGCTGATCGAATTAAGATTGCATAAGAGGAGGTATTAGAATTTACACGTATTCAAAAACATTTTACATATGGCGTAAAAATAAAGATCAATTGCTGATTAAAATAATTTATGCTAGATTAATATCAGTTTATCTAATGGAACAAAAGTAATGATTTATATTGAGTTAAATAGAATTAAAATTGGTATAATAGATTAAGTGTGATAGTCTTAGGAAAAAGCTTGTGTATTATATAACATAGTAGTTTTTCAATTAATCTGGTTATAATATTAAAGTAATGGATTCTATTTTTCGAGGCGTTAAATGATGCAAAAGGTTCTATAGTTTTTAATTTTTATTGTAATAGGGAATTGAATGTAAGATCTCAAAGCTAAGCATAATAATTTTCACCTCTAAATCTATCCTTTAATATTTTAATACCTATTGTAAAACCCAATACCAAAATAGTAAAAATCTCAAATATATAACTTTAAATGTCAATCAGTTTAAAGCCATGCAATGTTGGGGTATAGTATTTTATTGGTAAAAGATCTATACTTCTGATTACTAGGGCATTATAGAGTTTAGTTTAATAATAAAGATTTTTTCTATCCGGTTGTTATTAAAAAATTCAATTTTGGATACTTTAATTGAAAAATATAAAAGATTTATTCCAGGATTTTTTGGTTAAAAATGACAATCAATACAAAATCCTTTATCTGAACTAGAGTTTTCTTTTTCAAAATTTGCGTGTTTCACCTGCGAGCCTCTAAATGAAAAAGAATATAGTCCAATAAAAAGGGCATTTACCCTATTATATAAAAATGGAATATCAGGGTAGTTATTATATTTTTATCGAACGTTGGTATTTTTTTTTAATAGTGCTAGAACTCATGTTTTATCTTGCTCGGCTGCAAACTTGCCAACAAATCAATATAGTTTACACATATCTAAGTACTAAAAATTATGGTGTGCTGCTTACAATTTTTATCTTGTAAGGCGCAAGCCTTGCTGGGGAACCCTGGACACGCCTATGGAAAAATATGTAAAAAAAATGAACTTTTACGGGCTTGACTTCGACTCCGTTAAGACAAAGGAAATTTTTAAGGATTTATAATTATATGTGCTGCGCGTTTTTCACCATTATCTGCGAAGCACCCCTTAAGTAAGCACCCCTCGCATGCTACGCAGGGAATCAAGTATTAAAAGTTCAAATAAATCCTTAATGTTTGTATATTAGGTAGTATTTTAAATCTAAAGTAAAGTAATAGTATGTGATAGCTATTATTTATATATCTATATAAAATTTGTTTAACTATCGCTATTAAATCATGGATAATTATTATAACTCATGATTATTATAATAAAAATAAGGTATTCAAGAAAAATCACTTTAAATTTAACTAATTATCCTTTTAAATATTTATATATTTGGCTATGTATTTCTATATTGAACTATAAATGGGTAATTTCTTTTTTTTTACCTAATGAATTATTTTAATTCTTTAAGTTATGAATATGAGTGTGTAATAAAAGGGGTTTAAAAATTATGAATCTAAATACAATTAAAGAAGGGGTTTTTCAAATAATAACCCCTAAAAGACCTAAAATTACAAGATACCTATTTTGGACACAAGATCCCTTAAAGAGATAAAAAATAATAGCTTCAGATGAAATCGAAACAAAAATTACTAAAATATACAACTAGATAAATTCAATAGTATATGATCTTTAAATATTGATGTTCGAAGCCTAGGCCACCCAAATCTACTTATAGCCTCTAGTAGAAAATGAAAACCACAAATATATTATAAAAGTAAAGACAAGATTTATTCTTAAAAATCAAATTAGATAAATAAGAGTTTTGGAAATACAAGCTTACAAAATGAAATCCAGGAAAAAAAATTAAACAAAGCTAAATAATGATAAAACAAGGTAACAGAAAAAATTTTCCCGGAGAATCAAAATATCTTGCAAACATTATTATGGAAAGTAAGTAAACAGCTTAATTTTAATCTTAAAATCAAATAAAAATAACTTGAGAAAACAAGCCTTAAGCTCTACACAAAAAAAGTAAGTTTCTATCCCTTTCCTTGAGATATATGATAGGGGAAAAGCGTGGATTAAGACAAAAAAAGGGGGGGCTACGTTTTGGGCTTAATTGCAGCAAAAACATATATTGTTGTTTAAAGTACTCACCCTAATAAGTTGTACCTCTAATATCTTAAAAGGTTTTTATGGTTAAAATCTATTAGAAGGGTTTCAGGTGTATCGGGCGCCTCTTCTGTAGTACCAAAACGGTTGATACTTATTCAAAGACTAAATGAGACCTTAGATCGGTGGTTGCTTCCTTACGCTTTGCGTCCGGCTCTTATTTTAAAAGTATTTTGAGACGGAGGAATAGAAATGATAGGGTTGGAAGAAGGAGTTACCGGACCCTGTTAAAGGGTATATTGAAACGGGTACCTTTATCCTGGGTTTGACAAAGAGTAAATCCTTGCCTAAATATTTATTCTTCGAATGGATACCTTACTATTAATTATCCCTTTAACGTGTCATAGCAAATCCCTTAAGATTTCATAGTTCAAATAGAGCTGGGTTGGAGTATGTCTTTGTGCCTGAGTTAAATCCTAAATTATTGTTTTGTAATCTATGTTAATTTTATATATCATGTTTAATAAAATAATCTTAAGTTCCTGGCCTGTTGGGTAGGTGGTTGAAACATACCTCGATGCTATGAGTAAAAAAGATAGGAATAAATCTTAGATGAAACAATTATATATAAAACCTGGAAATAATACATAAAAATTCATAAATACCGTAGCAAGTAACCAAAAAAAAAAGAATTTTAAAGAACCAATAGATTCAATTTTAGCGGGTGTTATCCCTCTTCATTAAGAACCAATCCCGGGGGCTAGGTATACCGAAATTTGTGAAGAAATTTATAAAGCTGGCAGCCATCATCCCTTTAGAACCTTTAGGGGTGCTTATATGTTTGACCTAAAGCATGGGATAGCGCAAACCCAAAAGATTAAATTTGATACCATATTAATTTAAAAACGGTAATTAAGAACATTTTGCATTTATCACACGGTTTAAGTATGGGAGCCGTATTTACATGCTTTTGCAGGGTGTATTCACTGGATTCTTGACAATGGTAGGTTAAATTATGATCTATCTTGGCTAGGACCCAATTTATACTTTTATTTATAGGTGTAATCTTCTTTTTCCCTCAACACTTTTTAGGTCCCACAGTAGGCCTTTTTTCTAGTGATAGAAAATTTTACAACACTATATTGTAGAAAACCCCTATTTAAATTAGGCAGTATAAATAGACAATTAGCAGGAACCTCAATAAATTAATGGGACAATCTCAATTTTTTTAAGGTTAGGATCCTCAGGAGATATACGGTTGTTGGCAACGTTAAAAGTTTAAAGAAATAGTCCTAAGAACAACAGTGATAATGTAAAACATCTTGTTAACTTGTAATTTCACCCTTCATCATTTAGCTTATATAATATAATAAATATGAACGTTTAGTGAGTTGCCATAAAGAGGGGGATAGCTTGCGCACGAAAATATCCACTAAACATAATATCCTGGCCTTGAACCATTTACTACAAATAGATACGTAATTTGACTCCGGAACAAGATCCAAATAATGATGGGGGAAGATTGTTTTGAGCCCCTTTATTTTTTATTTGACCTGTAGGGCTTAGCTGAAAAAATATGCAAATAAACAAGGTAAATAAATTAATATTTATTATGTTAAAACTTTAAACACCCCAATTTGATTTTTCCCAGTAAAATTGGACCTATGTTTTAATTTGAAAACCATCTTCATTTACATCTTTGATTAAGAGAAAAATATATGAGCGAGCCGCGAACAAAAAATAAGGGTGGTATTTATCTTTATAAATATAGCGTAAC
>JACYFI010000961.1:0-11876 GCA_020975735.1 Ophiocordyceps xuefengensis
AAGACCGCTAACTTTTTATCTTGTACGTGCGGGTGTACGAGTAGATCCAGACAACTTGCAAAAGAATGAAACGAAATGGGCGATTATTACTTCCATTTAGACAAAGGCTAGCTGCAGGTAGGTAGGAGAAGCTGAACAGGGCAAAAAGAGTATCATAGTGATCGGGACGGCAACTTTTAAACTCTTCGTAGGGTGGCGTCTAGAAGGCCGAAATTCTCCCTTCAGCCCCAGGAACCAACCTGCCCCTGTCTCGGATTTCGAACCCCCAAAGCTGGGACCGTCGGCACCGCTCTTATGCTCATCCTCAATGAAAGTTCCGAACTAGCCCGAATGCTGAGAAGCTCTGCGATCGCTCACGATCAGATAAGGAGATCTTGAGAAAGACAGAATTAGATGATTGAAATTCCTGGGCTGCATACAAAGGAATTCTGGATAATAGGAAAGATGTAAAACAAGACAAAAGGTAAAGGAAGTTAAGAAAAAAGGCAGAAAAATGTTACCATATACTTTAATCGAAAAACGGTAAAAACAAAGGGTAAAGGGGAGTAGGAAAAAGAAAATAAAAATGAATCAATCGTACTTATTAGGTAAGACAAAGATAAAGGTTAAAGGGAGTTAAAAAGAACAAAAAGTGATTCAGATTCACGATAAATTGTAACTGCTAGAAATAAAATTCAAGAAACTAGCCTCAGGTTCTAAGAAATAAGATTCTAGGTAAGGATTTGTCACCTTGAAAAGGCACAGTGGAAATGCCTGATTATGACTTAGAACGAGGGGGTTGAATTAACACAATTACTCTATCCGCACTTTAGCTTTTTGTACACTTATATTAAAAAGTTACTAAATAGGTGGCACAGAGGTATAGTAGGCTGCGTGCAACATAGAGCTTTTATTGTTTTAAATGCAAGAAATAATTTGCACAAATTTTGCAGTATATAATATTTATATAGTATATAATAGTATTGAAATGGCATAAGTTTCGATTATAGTTTGCGTTTAAGAATTAAGAAATAACTTGGTTATAAGTTATAATAACAGCCTAAAAATATATTAAAAATAACCAATCCGTTAGTGACAGTGTGCCGCCTCCGCCGCAGGCATTAACACGCACTATGAGATGTTAATGGAATCAGAAGGACTTAGTGTGTTACTAACTATATTCCTAAAATTAAAATCAATACGGTTTGGTTGGTGTTAGAATTATAGTTATCTATTAGATTTATTTATTTTAAAAAAATAACAAACTATGAGATAATAAAAAAGTATTTCCCTTTTTAGAATTAGGTTATCCGCTTATTATCCGATCATTGCGCAACAACCAATACTTAAATATCTTGAATCCTTTGGTTCATTATAGGGGCTTTGTCTCGGGATACAATAGAAATTACAGGTGTAACTTTAGACTATTGCATTTATAACCCTAGTATAAGCTAAGCATTCATTTGTTGAGCATTTTATGCGGTGCGATATTTCAAAACGGGGTTGAACTGATTGTATTCATTTCACACCAGTAATAAGCTTCAGCATTCTTTATCTTAGTGTACTTGGACGATGGAGTAGGAGGTTTCTATTTACGCATCATATTAGACCTCCTAGAACATTACTTGAGCTAATAGGAGCATATTCCTTATTCCTTTAGATAGTACAAGTTTTTCTTTTGTGGGTTTACTTTTTAACGCTAGCCCAGAAATGATTATAATATTATAATAGCAAAATAATAAAACTTCCAACAATAAAAGAATATTTATCTGCATTTCATATAATCCAAATTAGAAATAAAGAACTTTTTAGAGATATAAAAATATTCAATCCTGTTTTTATTTTTATGTTACATTTTAGGTGAAGATTCTGATCGTAAAATATAGCAATAAAACTAAGGGACTGAGTGGTATTTAGTATGATTTTTAAATAAAAAGACCTTGATGTTATTAAATATTAGATCTGGCCTTCTAACAGGAAGAATAAATTCTAGGGTTACAAACATTATAATCTATTTAAAGTTGGTAAGGTTTAAAGTCCCGGAAAATTCAGTTAATAATTCAAATAAGGTATGCATAAAATTTTTAGTATTTCCATTGTTTAGAAGGTTTTCCTAACATATTAATCAAGAATATAAATTAGAAAATTATTTAATACTAGAAAGCTTTTAATAAAGCCTTTACCTGATTATAATTTATACTGGAGCTTTGAGACTAGTTTGGTTATAAACATACAGAAAGTTAACTAGAATAAACAACTGAAATAGTAAAATAAATGAACAGGTGTAGAAAACAACAGGAGATTTAAACAGACTAAAACCCTTTTTGGTATTAAAACCAATAGGTCCCCTATTGAGACAATCAGCTTAACAAGAAAAGATGTAAATTATTACAGAACAAGTGGGATTTTAATATGAAAAAGAATTCAAACATATAAATTGTAAAACAACCTTTATATAATAATAGTTTTGGTTTGGAATTTAATGTATAGTTGAAACAGCAGAAAGCCTTTAAGTTTGTTCAAAACTAACTATAAAAAGGAAGGTTAAGAAGTTCTCTTAGTAACTTATTAAAAAGGAGTTTAATTGTTATTTATATGAAATAAATTTATAAGTTAATAGGTTCCTAGTGAGTGATAAGTTTGATGTAATTTATGGAAAAAAAATAAAACCTAACGCAGAATGACTGACAGGGTCATTGAAGATTCTTAATAATTTCTTTTGGCAATACTCAGCTGCAAACGATTAAAATATACAATTTAGTCTCACAAGATCTCGGTTCTCCATAAGGAATCCGGACAGGCTGGTCACAGTAGGTAGCTAAACGCTGCTTAATGTCACAGGTCGGAACTTTTTTATCCTTATGAGTGTTAGATAATATGGTAATAATTCAACCAAAGAAAAGATATACACTTTTAATGAATAACAAGTAAGGTTGTATGTTCTTAACAATTTACGTTCAAATGAGCCTATGAGGTGCCACAGTTATAAAACTACTTATAAGGCCTATGAACCTTGAATGGACCAAGACGTACGTTGAGTCACAGCGAAAAAATCACAGTTTAAGTTTATTGTGGCCCGCCTATTTGTTTTTAATAATTTTTATTATCCAAGTATTGCCTACATAGGCGATGTTACAAAAAACCGCTTTTAAAAAGAATTAGAAAAACATTTGATAAAAATAATTATATTACCTTCCTTCGTCTTTTTATACCTGGTTTTTAGTAGGGCTTAATAGAATGGAGAATGGTTAATCTACAAATAACTAGGGACAGCTAAGGATATATAACCAAATAAAAATTGACTAATTTCTTTGCATTTAGGTGATATTTCCTACTTGAGAGTATATCATTCACTATGTTTTTAGAAACTAGGTAGTATAATTATATAAAGATTTGAAAGCCCACATTGTAAAACTAATAATACAAAATAGGACTGAATTACCAAAGACGTATTAGTGTTCCCTTTACTAATGTTCATAAGTATATTCTTCTTAAACCGAGAACTAGAGTATTCAATTTAATGTAGTCTATGCTTATATTAAAAAAAATAATATTAAAAACATATACTGAAAATACAATCTAAAGATAATATTAAGGAGTGTTTAAAAATTCCTTATAGTGGAATCTATGTAGTCCAACATAGTTTACAAATTTCTTATATAATTGAGTAATAGATTTACAGCTGCGGAGGTACATTTTGGCTACTAAAAGTAAAGTAAATGTGGCCTGTTTTCATTTGAAAACAAAGAATGCATAATATTTATTGGAGCATTTTAATATTAGTATTTAAATACTAGATAGAAAATAAGATCTACTCATTTAACACAAGTCACAATTTAAGTGTTAGTTCGAAGTCCTGATAAACAACTGTAATAAATTTCTTCTTCTTTTTTTAATGGGCTTACATCTTTTATATGGGTTAAAAAGTACATTTTCAATACATAAATGAATTAACGAAATCTACAAAATTAAGGCATCCGTTAATACACAAATTAAAACATCCGTAGCTGTATACGGGCTCCTAAAAATAAATATTTTATTTTTTAGTGGAAGAGAGAAGAAGTACAGAAGACAACATGATAATAATAGATACCCTCCCTTTAATTAAATTATTTTGTTAGGCGGAACTTAATTGGGTTACTTACTGCCAAGCAGGTTCCCAGTAAATAGGAAGTAGAACGTTCAACGACTAATAGTGAGTTGTACCAACAAAAAATGCTTAACACGATAACCCATAAATTTAGTGCTGCTGCTTCGAAACCACGGGTGAAGCGGTGTTTCAACACTAAACGCCTAAAATTTTCAGACCATAGCTAATATATCTGAATATAATTATAGTAATAATTTAAAAATTATGGATCCCCATTAAATATTGTCATGCTGGAGGCGAGGTTTCCGTAAATACGAAAACTTTAAACAGGATTCTACCTCTTAACTTTGTTAACTAACCTTTTTGTATTAGCAGGAATTAGGTACCTAATGCATGTAATAAGCTGTGCAACGGAATCGGCTGAGAGCTAAGTAATCCTTTAGGGGGTACCCCTGGTTTACTATAGAATAGAATAACCTTCTCGCTCCTTTACCTGCTTATTTAAAGATTTTTAATTTAACTATATTCATCTTTATTTTATGTTTAAGTAGTGTTTGTACTCTTTATGCCAAAATGTTTAGGAGATAGTGATAACCCAAATATATATGGGCTAATAACTATGCAAACACTCTTGGGCTGCTTCTTTAGTGCCAGAATGATTTTATACCTTTTTATGGCATATTCTAAAGATCTTAACCAAAAAATTATTAGGGTTTATAGCTAGTGTTTAGTTTCATTATTATATTTTACTTTTTAGTACTACCAAAAATATAAGATTTAGGTATAACTAAAGGGTTTTCGATTTCCAGACCATTAAGCCAAATAATTGTTTTTATGCTATTTTATTATTTAAACTTCTTGACTATTAATGCATTAGGATCTAAAACAAATGTTGAAAAGTCATTTATAGGTAAACTTGGACAAATCAGTTCAGTTGCTATATTTTTTCTTCCTTCTTATGCAAGTGCCTGTTTTTAAAGACATAAATAAGAAATTACTCTTAATAGACTTATATCAAAATATATAAACTTAATTATTAAAACTAATTAGATCTTAATAGTAATTATTTGGGCTTATTTTTTATCTTCTTTGTCGCAGTACTTACTAAATTAGATATTTATATCAATATTTACGCCCTCCTAAAATCTAAAAAGTATTATGTTTGTAAATGCGAATTTTCCACTTGATTGCAAATCATTAGTATGAGGGTTCAATTCCTCCATAATCTTTATTGGATAAGACTGAAGTTTCAAATACTAGAAATTTCTAAGTTAATTTACTTATATAATAATTATACAAGATATTGTAAAATAATTATCTACTAAATTATGGAACCTTGCCGGTGCCTATTTCTATACTTAGGTTGAGGCCCACATTAATGATTCATCAGTGGGGTGTATATCGAATTTTATTCTTTTAGTGAAAGCGCTAAAAATACGAGTAAGTCCCTATAGCGAAAATGTAAAAAATTATGTGTAAGAGTGTCAACATAACACTCTTCCAATGTTAGTTGGACTATTTTTGGGCTTATTAGTTAACTGATAAATAAACACTCTTCTATAAATGTACCCTCAGAATATTTTATGAAATTTTCAATACAAAGAACAAGAAGAAATGAACAACAAAATGAAGACAATTATGCCTGAAAATATTAAGGTCCTTAGAAGTATCTCTATGGGTTATGGAAAGATGAATCTTATTCCATAACCGAAAGAGTATACGGAAACTTATATACTTAAATTGCTTATTTCCAGGAATTATTGGTTCCAGCTATTTGTTTCATGGTTCCTATAAGATAGAACTTAAGTGGACAGGTCAATTCACATTAATACCAGTTGTAATTAATAGGTATTGAAACCGGCTTTCCCCACGCCCATTTTGATGAAATCTTTCTTTATTGGTTATGACAGCCCTTGAATAGGGTGGATTTGGTAAATTTTCATATGCCTTTCTAATGGTAGGGGGCTCCCGTTATGGGTCAAAAATCAAGAACAAGGGTCTTTACGAATTAAGAAGGTCAATAAAATATATTTAGTGAAAAGGTCTCCTATAGAGCTCTTTATGTTACTTATAAAAGAAAAACAAGAAGGCCCGAAAAAAAGTAAGAAGGCAGAAAGCCCTTGATCCTACTCTGGACCGAAAAGGTTATGGATAAGATCCAACAAATAGTAATAAAAACAAATGTGCTCCTACTTCGCGCTTTTTACGGGAATGCTCTGACTTGCAATTAAAAATATTTCCTTAACTCTTGGCACGGGATGATTGAAGCAAAAATGGTAAATATTTAGGATGATTATCAACGTTAAATTTGAATAGTTCATACAATCCTAACATTAACTAGTATATTTTTAGCTCACATAATTACAACCATTACTTTCGAACAATTTGTTTTCATGCTTTATTTTGTTTTCTATGCTCTTGCATGAGGTAACATAGAAAAATATGCAGCCTCTTATTTGAAATAATCAAAGATAGGTTGTGATTGAAGCGATTACCCTTATAACGCAGGGAATTTATTTAAAGTTCGTTGTTTTGAGAAGTGGTAAAATAAAAAAAAACATCAAAATTTTAATGTTCTATCCATGATATTAATGAATTGAAGAATGAGTCGTTTAGAACAGAGATAACATTGCTTTCCTTTAAACAAGAAATCTTAGTTAACTTAACGGTGATTAACGAAATTTATAGACTAAAAGGAAATTTTTTATTAAGCGACAAACTGATACTGAATTCTATTGCATAGATTTTAGAAATAGAACCTTACCCTTAAAGTAGATGTTTTAATCCTATATTTGAACTTACGGGTTTGATAAATAATATAGTTGAATTTATTGGTGGAAATTAACACTAAAAAAACAAGAAATCCTAAAGGTAAAGGAGTTTTATCTGATGAACTTATGAAGAAAACCATCTCTATGGTAAATTGATAAAATATTTAGTATAGATATCCTTATATGAATATAAATATGAGATTTATATGGATGGAAAAAGAATATTTGTAAAAAAAACTTTCCGTAGGTTGGCGTGCTATGGCAGCCAAAAACATTACCAACTAAAGAATAGATTGGCTTAAAAAATAGCCATCGAATAGTAAAAAGAGCCTTGTTCGATTGGGTACCTCTTATAATACCAATTTATAGCTTAGGTATATGCAAGGTTTCCTTATTTACGTATTTTAAAGGATGCCGTTTAAAGAAGTGTAAATTTTTGAATTTCACTCGCTAGTATGCATGGAATCTCTCGTGCTTGCGCAACTTTATGCTATAAAAAAAAATAGCGGGTAGTTCTAATGATATAGACCTTTTAAAATTTCTTTAAAAGACCTTAAAGAAATTGGAATTATAAGGAAAGGTGAGACTATTTTATAGTTATGGAGAGAACATATGCCAGAGAAAACCAAAGTAATTTTGTCAATCAATGGGGACCCAGAGATACACGCGAAGCCCCCTTAATTAAGGGTGAAAGACAATGTCCAGGTTTTAGTAAAGGTGACTACTAGTTTTTTAACTTCGGCAAGATTTCCCTTAATAAATAACAAAGTTTTTGATTATTACCCCTAGTTTAGCGCTATTAATTTTCTCCGCACTGTATAGAAGGTGGGAGGCAGGGACAGGTTGACTCTTTTATCCAATCCTCTGTCAGGTTACCCAAGTCATACGGACCCTTAGTTGTAGTACCCTTGCATATATTTTGCTTTTACATCTTTTCACGTGTAATGGTCTATCTAGGAGCCAATAAACTCATGAACTACCTATAAGCTAAATATGGCGAAACACCGGGTATAAGACATACATAAATTTAGGCTTTATTTTGGGAATGAAGCTGCTAGTTAACTACAGCCTTATTTTATTGTATTATCATTACCCTGATTTTTAGCTGGTACAATTACTGCCAGCTTCTAAATTTTGGCCATTCTGCGTGAAGAATAACATTGATATTTATATTATATCTTTATTCAGCAAGGATGTTAATTATAATTTGCATTTATTAAAAATCTTCAGAGATCTCATACGCAAAATTTTATGTTGATAAAGTCTTATTTACATAATAATTAGGAGAGTAGATTAATTTTCTACTCCTTTCCGTTTTCTAATTGGATAGTAATAAATTTGATTTATACATTTTGCTTTCATACTTGCAGGTTAATTGAAGGAGATTGGTCACCATAATATAACCTTAAAACAGAAAGATCACGCTTAAAGGTTCAATCTATATTATCGTTCAAATACCAAAATTAGTATTTGATTAGAGAACCTAATCCTTTAGCTTATGGATAACAATCTTAAACTAGGCCATGGATGTATTTTCCAGAAAAAAAAAGGATCTTATATTTTCTATGGATTAATCGATAACAAATCTGGAAAGGGTGTAATTTTTTGGTAGACTTCATGTTATAAAATGGCTACTTAAGAACTCCTAAATTTATGCGTGTTACATTAGTTTAGATTTGATTGAATAAATCTTCAAAACTGTTAGAATATTAAAAAAAAAAGTAAGATTAGTAATCCTTTAAATTCGTTATGTGATTAGGGAGGGTTAGTAGATACGGACGGCTTTTATAAGAAACTACTTTGCCTAAGTAAATTCAATCCAAAATTGAATGTAAATTTGATTTGTCTCAAATAGGACGAATAACGGATCAAATAATAAAGATACATTCTAATATTTGAGTTTATCGCGATTATTTTATTATCACAGTAATATACAATTAAGACTTGAAATAAAACCCAAAACCTGACTTTAAAGGAGTTAGATCTACTAGATTTCATGTCCTAATTATTAATTGAAATATATTGAAAAATACCCCTGTTATCTTTCAAGTTTGGATATTTAAACGTAATAAGGAAATGAAGGAAAATTGTTTGCATATTCTTGAACTTAATAGAAGCTACGCAACTCTGAATTCTATTAAACTAATGAGAAAAATAAAATCTCGATGAATAACTATATAGAACAGAATTAATTGAGGATCATTTACAAAAACTTTTTATAACTTATTATAAATAAAATATAGCCCCTCACAAGATGTACATATTGAGTTCTACTTTAGAATCTTTTGTTTAAAAGATTTATTTAACCATTGAGACCTTGGTCGTTGTGAGATACAAGATTGATTTTTGGGATTACAATGGCTTTAACAGATAGAAACTTTCAAATACTTTCCGATTCTTGAAGTAGCTGGTGGTAGGTGATCCCTATATTATTTCCAGCATCTTTTCTCTTAAGAATTTAATCGTTAAAAAAAACACAAAAGTCTCTTCCATACTTTGTGTTTGTCCCTCATGCAGCACTCCCCATCCTACAGAGTAAAAAAAGTTTAGCTGAGAATTATTGAAACCCATATGAAATGGAGTGGTTCATTGGTCCTAGGCTTAGCCCCAGTAGGCAAAGCCTCAATAAATCTAAAGTTCACAAAGATAAGATATTTTGTAAAAATGTTTCATTTTTTTTTTATTAACTGTATCTAGTTATAGTTACTATTTTTATAATGTGCTTTTATTTTGGTGTTGTTTCCCTAAGGGCTATCAGTGCCTCATGGAACCGAAAGCGCTAATAGGATGGGCAGCAGCATATTTTTTTTTTGTGTGGGGTTCCGGAGCCTTGCTCTTGCAAGGCAAAAAATATAAGCTAAAGCTATCCTACAAAATAGTTCTAAATTTTTTATTTGTTACGGGTATTCGCTTTTTTTAGTTTTAATTGTAATACATTACTGTCTCTTGTCTAGATGAAGAAACTTGCTAAAAATTAAAAGCGAGAGGTTAATGTTAAATAATAGTGTTGAACTATTCACAATTCCTTAATTTATTGCCTGACCTGTATTCAAAAGTACCTAACTTGAATCAGGTATAGGCTGGAACTGTAGGGAGTGCGGTCTAAAAAGGCCACGACTCAAATTTGTTAAATAAATACCTTGTATGAAACCTCCCTTTAGCTCAAGTAGGGTTTAATGGCAGCGGAGGCTTTAGCGGGAAGATTTTTAAGTTACCAAGCGTTAATACTAGTCAATAGTCTATAAGAAAAAAGACATAAATTTCATTATCCTATTCCCTAAACGTGGGCCTGAATAATACAAATACGTAATGATGGGAAATAATTGGACACCTAGTAGTGCCTTTCAATCCAAACCGCTTCCCCAAGCAGATATAAATAAGGTGACGAGTGGTAGAAGCTAATTACTGAATTACATTATTTGTATATTTATATATAATTTTGAGCTATATAAGTTGTATGTTAAGGCAAATAGGGATTCCTGGAAAATGGGTTGAAATTAACATTATATTAAAAAAATTGATGAATGGTTCAATATTGTAATAAACTTAAAGCCTATACTTTTACTCAGTAATCCAATAATTTTTTTATTGTATTATGTTTTATGTATTTTTTTATTCCTAGTTAGAATATCAGGTTTTATTATAATATAAGGGAAATTTTTACTCAATAATATGATATTAATTAGTGGATAATTGTATAAAATCCAAAATCTAACATATCTTAAAAATTATAACTAAAAGGCATGTGCTGGCCATGTTCACCATCTTCACTGCAGCTAATAAATCTCTAAAAACGAGAATACCATTGAAATAATCTAGGGAAAGAGTCTTTATATAAAATTACGTTACCGACTAAAATAGGGAAAAAAATTCAACGTTTAGTTGCAAGGCTATAAAATTTTGAGGGGTGAGATTGTAAAATTATATAGACCTTAACATAAAAAATATTGAGGGGGCTGCGGCTTATTTTTTCGTGTGGGTAACGGATGCGTGCCCTACCAAGAAAAAATATAGCTAAAGCCTAATATAACCTAGAATTAGTGTCAATAATTTTATTACTACTTTACTTAGACTCTTAAAAAGCAAAAAGTTATTTACAAAACGTTACAACACTGTGTAAACCGTCAACGGATTTATCGTTTGAAAAAACCCGACACCGGTTTATTTTAAGTGATCCGCCTAACAAGACTGCTTTCACCGGTTGGGTGGCGTGAAATTGCGCCTCAATGTAACCAGTCGGGAACTCTTCTATTATTTAATGGCAAGAGCTGCTTTATTTGCATAGGGATTCATCACACACATGACATTAAACAGTAAAGTTAAAAATTAGCAAGTATGGATGTTCTCGGTCATCCCGAGGGTTTAACTATTAATTATCCATGTTTTCGGTATAATTTAATACAACAAATAATCAGTAGCTCTAGTTAAAACCTATATTTGGTTACTAGGTATGGTTTTACGCTGAATGATGGCTATAGGAAATTAGGATATTACTCGTTTGAAGTCCCACATGTAAATATGTAGACTTGGACGTGGATAAACCTACGGTGTCACGGTAAAAATCTTCGCTAATGCTGGAAACTTTCGTATACATAGTCCACTCGTGTTTACTGTTATGGTAAACAATCCTATGTATTTTAAAGGATAATAGCAAGTACATGCATTTTCGTAAAAATTGTTCGCTAGGGCAATAACCTAAGAAATCACTAATGATAAATATATAATTTATCCCCTGAATTTCTGCTCATTTATCTATAATTACGAAGCCAATCCTTTTACCGATAAGGAATTGGGGTTATTTGCTGAGCGGGATTTAAATTAGAAGGTCAAAGGGTTCGTTTGGTTGGTAAAAGTAATTTTTCAGATGTTATTTTCAACAATCTGAATTACAAATTTTAGACACAAATTTAAATATTAGAAATCAAATAGGTATGGTCGCTAAGAGTAATAATATGAAGTATAAAAAAGGAGTAAAATAATATTTGTAAGATAAACAGGTTTGTTTATTATATTAGCTTTAATTAAATATGTTTAAA
>JACYFI010000963.1:0-13108 GCA_020975735.1 Ophiocordyceps xuefengensis
CAACGCGTGGATAAGAAAAAATATAAGGGGGGGCTACTTTCGGTGCTATGCAGCAGAAAAAGAATATTTTTTTTTTATAAGAAGCTACCACCTCTATAAGCGTTACCTCTTAATATCTTAAAATGTTAATGGGGTAAATTCTATTGAAGCATTTCCGGTGTATCGGGCGGCCTATCTGTGAGACAAAAAGGTGATAGCCTTATTCAAGAATCAAATTAGTCTTAGTCTGTGGGGATCTCTACGCTTGCACCAGGGCTACTTATTTTAAAAGTATTTGACGGAAGAGAATGAAAGATAAGTTGAAAAGGATACCGGGACCCTTTGAAAGGGTTACCCTGGAAGTCTATAACCTGGGTTAAAAGCATAAAGTGGTTGCTAATATTTATCTTAGATGTACCCTTACTAATTTTATCTTGCTTTAAAAGGGTTCATACAAATACCCTTAAAAATTTTCATTTTCAAAATAGAGATGTTGAGTCATGTCTTTGTGCTGAAAGTTAAAATCTAAATTCTTTCCTTGTTATGTAAACTACATAGTTATATAATTCAAGTTTAATAAATACTTAATATCTGCTGTCTCGTGGTGTAAACATACATGCATGCTATGAATAAAAAAAGATATAAATCTTTAGAGAAAACAAATTTATATATAAAACCCTGAAATAACAAGTTAAATTCAGTAATACCTAGACATAAGCAAAAAAAAAGTATCTAAAAACCAAGGATAACAATTTTACGGTGTGGGTTATCCCTCCTTACTATTAGAAACATACCCAGGGGGAGGTAGAAGAAATTTGTAGGAATTTAAATAGAAAAGCCGCAGCCATTATCTCCATCTTAGCACCCTTTAGGGGTGCTTTATATGATTTGACCTACAGCTGGGATAGCGAAAACTCAAAAAGTTAAATTTTTGATACATCTATAATTAAAAAGGTTACCACTCAATTATATTTGATTTTCCCTACGTTTACGTATGGGAGCCGTATTGCAATGTTTACAAATGGGAGGATATTTATGAATTTCCTACAATGTTAGGTCTAAATTAATGACCCATATCTTAGCTAAAGAACAATTTGACCTTTATTTTATTAGGTGTATCTGTACATTTTTTCCCCAACACTTTCTTAAGTCCACTAGTAGGGCCTTTTTTTCATACGTGAATGAAATGTTTTGACAACACTATAGTCTAGAAACCCTATTTTGAGAATGGGCCAGTATAAATAGACAATGTAGAGGAAACCCTACATAAATATGGGCACAATTCTCATATTTTTTTTAAGTAGGATTCTCAGACACTATACGTTGTTGTAACACTTAAATGTTAAGAAATTAGGTTCCTAATAGACATACTGATTGTTAATGAGTTTTGTACTTTGATTCACCCCTTATTATCATTAAGCGCCTTACTAAAATAACTAATCTGACGTTAGTTGAGTGCTCAATAAGAGGGATAGCTTGCGCAACGGAAAAAATAGCTAACAAATATCCCGTGGCCTTGCAACCATTTAACTACAAAACTAAATACGTGGGCCTGACTCCTGGACAAGATCAAATAATGTAAATGGACGATTGCTTTTGAGCGTTTTTTTTCTAAATGCCTTGTAGGCATGAGCTAGAAAATATGCAAAAAAAAAAACAGTAAATAATAAAATTAATTATGATTAAACTTAACAAACCAATTTATTATGTTCAGTACCATATGGACTTAGTTTAATTTGAAACCAGTATCTAATTTGAGAACTCTTTTATAGAGAACCATTAATAAGCGAAACCTCGAATAAAAATGAGAGGGGTGGTTTTCACTTATTCATATAATACCGTTAAGGGAATACGTAGGTAACGGTATTTGATTTAGCTAATAGCACTTAAATACTTTCCTTTTTGTTTAGCCGAAAATAGAGTTCGATATATCTAATTCTTTTTTGATATGGAGGCGCAAGCTTCATCATTTTTCTTGGTTAGACCCAGCAACTCATTATTTTTATGGTTTATAGTAATAAGAGTTACACATATTAAATGCAAGATATTTTCTGGTAAAAATAACAACAATACTATTTAATTTTATATTAAACCTTGTTATAAATTTAAAACCCTGGCGCCGGATCTAGTATGGGATTTAAAAGCTCAAAAGTCATCTAAAATAGACGTATATTCTTGAATTCCGTAAAAAGTAAAACCTTTTTCTCGTAAATTACTTGAAGATAAGACTTAGTATTTATTCTGATTTTTATGTATTGAATAAGCTGCGTGTAGCAAGAAATCAAAAAAAAAATTTGTTCGGGCAGCAAAGTTCCTCTGGGCCCTATTTAGAGAAATATATCTAAAAAGAAACTAGGCCCATTTAATCCCACGTGTAAATAAGGAAAAATTAAAGGAATTTATTGTACATATGAACTAAGAGTATTAGAAAATGTTTGAATATCCTTATGTACCAAGTAACGGACTAAGTCTGGAATAAATCTTGCCAAATTAGGATAAAGGGTTTATGTTTACAATAGTGATAGGCAGTTTATTAAAGAAGTGCCTAGAGGAGTGGTAGTATCTATGTGAAAAGATTTCACATTTAGACGCCTAAACTTATTTAAAAAATATGTAGATTCCAGATAAACTTATCTAAAGACTTGAAATGCTTTTATTCTTAAATTTGTAACAAAAAAGAGAAGGGTGTAACCTAACCCTTTTCCATATCATCTGGCAGTAAAACATCACAGTAATCGGTTCTTTAAGAAATAAGATTAAAATGCTCTAAACAGGTATGCCTAGAGAATGGTAGACTATCTGCGATGCAATTTTTTACAGGATTATAATTTAATTAGTAAGTGGATGGATCTATTTTGTGAAGTGTAAGAGCCGCTTGATTATTTGTTATCAATTGGGGTTATAAACAATTAGTAGAAGGGGTAAAGAGAGCTAGTGAAGAAATGCCTTGATTAACATCAGGGGGTTCTATACAATAATTCACCTAGCAACCTAACTATAAACAAGATGTTACATGAAGTTTAGACTGGGGATGACAAGCTCCCCTAAACTCACGCATTGTTAAGTTTAACCTTTTACAAAAGTAAATTTAATATAGACTAGCTTGTATATCTCGTATTCTAATGAACAAAAAAAATAGCAAGTTAGCAAAGCTATATTACTTAAAGTTCGATTTATTAAATCTGCTTCTCGTAAGAAATAGCAGGTTAAACATATTGCTTGGTTAGATAAAGATTCTTTAAGTCTCACTTAGCTAATGGCAGAGTATAAGCTTACTCTAAATAATACGATCTTTGTTCGTTCTGGAATGAGGCTGGGCCCCCTGTTCTAGTGTCAGCAAAGGCTAGGAATACTGCTGTGCATACGGCTAGATTGCCGGCGTATCCCTAGTATTATGTACTTGCGAAGCAAGGCTGCGCTACATAATAAATAAATAGTCTATTAAATCTCTTTAAAATATTACTTGGCTACTTTGGCGGGGCTGCGCATACCCCTATTCACACAGAAGTATGCCAACCTGCCTTCTCAAATTATCTATAAAAGTTAATATGTCCATACCTAAAGTAAATCATGCTACGACATGTACTTTTTTACGTGATCTTTTAGTGCGACTAGTATCGGCATAAGAATAATGCAACGAGAGCTATATTTTTTTATTGATGGACGCCCCCTTCACACAGAAGATGCGCCTCCTTTATATTATTTTCTAATCAAGCTGATGTTTATCACTTTTATATAAAAAATTACTTTGCTCCACACCCGACACAAAAATGAGAATGTTACCTACAACTATTAATTTGAATTATTGAAAAAATTTAGTTTTAGAATGTCATTTCCCAGCTTTACTTGTATTGCATATGTAAAACTGAGCTGAAACGAAAAAACTTGGCTAGCAATGGCAAAAGAAGATAGGTCCTATATCTGTGTTAAATAATAGCTTTTTTTAATATTTTTATCTAAGCTCTAGTTGTAATAAAAAAGTATTTAAGCTTATATAAAAAGCTCCCTTTGGGCGCAAGGCTATCCCCTTATTATAATAGTAAATGTAAAGAAATGTATGTAAGATATTTTATTTTAAACTTGTCTCTTAATCATATTTTAGGTATTAAACGGGGGGTGAGTTAAAAATGGGTATAATTATTATGTTTACTTTAAAAAACCTAACCTAGTATTTTTTTGGGTGATCAGAAAGCAAGGAAAAAAGTTGGAGCTGAAAGATTCTCCTAGGCCCTTCGGGGTCCGTGCCTCCGAGATTTAAAAGCCTATCTTATGTAATTGACCGATAGATTCATGCGTTTAAATTTTTTTCTACTAGAAAAAAAGTAGCAAAAACCTATCCGGTTGAGATAAATTGCGATTTCTGTGTTAGAATTGCAAATACTAAAAGTTGCCAGGAAAGAAGATAAAACTCCTATACGCTTTGCAGCAAAAAACTACTTACGTTATTCCATCGAATTATTTAAAAAAGGTAATTTAAATGTAATTCAAAATTATGATTATTGATTGAATTACTCTAATACTTAGACAACTAGAATTCCCGAAAACTTTTGTTACGTTGCTTCTAAAGGTATTTAAATTTATCCTCGCGATTATGTTAATGATGAAACTAGTACCTTTGTTGTATTTACCAATGTCCATTAGTATTAATGAGTTATTAACTTACTGTGGTGTAGCTAGACGAGAAACCTTAAATGCTATATTTAAATACATGAGCTTGCGACTCCTTAAAAATTACTTGTTCTTTAACTAATAGAGATAGAGATCTTATGAACTTTTAGAAAAATAAGTAAAGCGAATGCCTAGGTTAGAATTTAGATCGTCCTATAGCTAACAAGGTGATGAATATTATAAATATAAAATGAGGTACTATAGTTTAAAAATTAACAATAATCTAATAGGTAAATAAATGCTAAATTCTTAAATAAAACAAGAAATTAATAACTAATCACCAGATGAAGATGAATAAAGGAGCATTAGGGTTAATATAAGTATTTAGTTGACGATTAACTTTGAAAAGAAAATTAAAGGAAATATAATTCATAACAGAAAACTTTAATAAATTGTTAGAAGACGAAATTTTAATGCTTCAGAGTTTAGGTTACCTTACAGATCCATTACTAGTAGAAATACCAAAAGTTGGCTTAATATTTTACTTAGCTTACTGGACTCTATATAAATTAACTTGGATTATTGAGCTAGCTAAATAAAGGATCTGAAAGAATAGTATTAAATAATTTAGCCAGAATACAAACGTAAAGCTTGCGCTGCGCTAAGAAATAAAAACATTTATTTAATAATCCCCGGGTAAGAGACAGCAAGTAATATAATTGTTTATATACAAAAGCTTAGTTTTAAAACAATATTTATTCTTAACTAATAAATAACCCCTATTATGCTTTATTATAAGAAGCAAACCAAAGAATTATAAAATTCTAAAACATTAGCGTAAAATTTATGGGCACGCATTTACCCTGACTAAAAAAAAAGGTATAAAGGTATTAGATTTTTTCAGCACCTACATAAAAAAAAGAGCTTTTAAGTAAGGTGCCAAAGACACTCTTATCGGCCTTAGCAGAAGGAACCTTTTGCCTTAGACATCATCAATTCGCGCAGAACCCCCTTAAAGCTATTTTTAACTAAATGTATCGAGGTAATACTAATACATGGGCTCAGGTCATGACTCGAGGTAAGAAAAATCACAAATAGAAGCACGCAAAGGAAATAGGCAATCCCAGCCAAGTGCATAGATAGGTATGCAGTTCTATCGACTAAAATGGTGATGGTTGTGGTCAACAGAGGCGTAGTTTCGCTTAGCCACCCCTTTTGTAATGCTAAAATATAGACCGACGGCCTACTTGAAAAAAGACAGGGTTATAAATTTTATACCTGTTAAAATGGTAGTTGGTAATTAATATTAGAACATTAGGGCAGAAAGTCCCTAGAACTTTTCGTGTGTTATCGTCAGCCGCGAGGTTAGTGCTCTACATAAATGGATAAAAAGGAAAGAGATTCGTATTACTGGTTTCATTCAGTCATACGCAGATGCTTTAAAAAGTTAATTTAAAAGAATTAATGTGCCACCTACACCAGGTAATTATTAATTTATTTTTTTATGGGTCCAAGTAGTAAAACATTAATATTCCTTTATTAGGTTTCTTTATACCATATGGGGTGGATTATTTTAGGGATAGGGTAATTAAGGTATACTATTTGTGCTAGCTGTTTTTCATCTTTAGTACCTATGGATACTATTTGCGGGATGGAAGGCTAATAGTAAATATGCTTCTTAGGGTCTTTAAGAAGTTCACCCCAATATAATTAAGCTATGGAATTACGTTTTATAAGTTCAGTATTATAATCATAATATTCTGATATAACAAATTAAGTTAATTTTAAAATAAACGACAGTTTCATAAAAATATATGCGATTAGCCTTTTCACCTTTATTTGTATACTAATAATGTTCTTTTATGTTCTGTAGCAGAAACTAACAGAGCTCCCTTGATTAGCTGAGCGCTATTTAGATCTTTGCGTCTATTACAAACGATCACAATTGCTTCGAATTCTTTTATATAAGGAAAATGCAGCAGGAAGTAACTTAAAGTTAAATCTTTAGAGACATAGGTGATCGTTTAATTTATATTTAAACCAAGTATAGTGCCAGACTTATATGAAGAGTATAAGATTAATCGAATGCTAAATATATTCTACGTACAAGCCTATTTCTTATTATCAAACGAGCCGGAGCGGCTTAAGACCCAAATAAATATTTTTTGTATCTCGCGCATATATAATTTTTTTGCTTGCGTGGGCTGACGAAGTAGCCGCGAAAACATAACAATCAGCATAAAATAACACCTAGACTAAGAGGGTTTTTTTCATTTAAATGAGCAGCCATTGGGAGTCCTCTTAAATAATACCCGGACCTTAATACTATTGGCTACATTGGTAATATAAAAAAATATTTTATAAGGCACAACTTGTATCAGGTTCAATATAAAATAGTATTAAAAGGCAACAAGGAGGTATTTATTTTAATACCTATAAATGGAAACTATTACCATAGGTAGTTGCAAAAGATTTTTATCTTAATGGAACATTTAAATATAATTTAATTAAGAAATATATGGCATTTTTTTTTCCTGCTGAGAAGCTTGTGGGCTACGGAAAAGCATGCCACAATAATGTATAATTAGCATAAGCATTTAGGAAATTATCTAAGGTTACTTGTAGGAGGCGCAGCTCTTAAATATTATGTTAATTTTATTAAAATATTATATACATTTAAACCTATTCTAAAAGCTATCATATATCTGCTTTTTTCTTATGATTTTAAGCTATTATTGGATATATACTCCTCTTTATAACGGTGGTAAATTGATCATAGAGTGTACCCTTTTACTTGCTGGAAGTACTCATTTACTATCTTTAAGGCATTTATTATCAATCCCCCATCTCTGAAACTTAGACCCTACCTTCATATTAAACCTACAAAGTGAGTTCTAAGATTCTAGATTTTTTACGATAAAGATTCTATAAAATCACACCCAAGTCCCTTATTAAAAGATAAGTAGGCGGTATTTATTATTTGATCAATCTGTAACCAGTAAACAGGTATATTTGAGGTACGAAAGATCTTATTCATACTAAAGAACTTAATGAGACTGAAAAATATAAAAAATAAGTCTAAAGCCTGGCAACGCCACGCACGCACGCACGCACAAAAAAGTTTTTTTAAAGATGGGTTTAGATAAGTTTAGTTATCTTTACAACGTATTTTATTACAATACCCAAAGAAAAGAATGTGTCCCAAAAATTTAACTGAGCTAAGGAACTAGTTATATGGCTAAATTGAAATTTCGGATACTTTTTTATAAATTTTAGTGCTATTGCTCACAATAATTTAGGTTGTATAAACGCATACTAAAAATGATACCTAAATTAAGATTAGTAACCCCCCGGTAAGTAAATCCATAGCAAAAGGCGCCGATATGAGCCACAGCCAAAATGAGTAAAGCCAGAATAAAGACCCTTTAGGTGTTAGTATATTAAACTGATGGTACTTAGTATAAATTTAAAACAAGTAGAACTAGTAAAAACATTTAAATACATCTCAGGGGGTGACAGAGATGCGCAAGCTCTTAAATTATAAGCTTATATCAAGAATTCGGTTACGAATTTAAAACCAGATATTAGTGGGCAATGTAGTTATGGCACGTTCGTACACACAAATCCTTTTCACATTTAAAGAGACCAAAAAAAAAAAACAAATCACACCAACGGATAATCTGCATTCATAGTTAGCGGATTTTATGACCCGAAAGACCGGCTTGTTATATTCCGTTTCTTTTTTTTAGAGCCGGAATACGCTAGTATTGTATTAAGTGCACTATTTATAAGTATTTACTCTTTTTAGGTGGTAAATTAATACAATCCGACTTTTATTTTATATATTTGATTCATTAAGTTTTATAACAATGGAAGGATTTAATTTGATATAGATGAACTACATCTAGCAGAATATTTAAAACAACGAACAATTTTTACTAGTTCGTAAATGTAGACAGGGTATTGTCTTAGTTAACTCAGGGTAGTAAAAGTCAATTATTGGTTTTTTTGTAATTTGATTTTGTTGCCGGGGCCTTTTTTCCTAGAATTAGATTCACCAGTTGATGTCCTCTTGTTGAACTGTCTTTACTGCCTATATTATTTGGCATTTATATTATTAACTCCTCTTTATTTATATATTTTTAGGGTATATTTTAAAAATAAAAATTTATTTAATTTATCAAGATCTATTAAATAGAGGTATATCCGGTAAAAGTTATGCCAGTTATATGAATGACATAAAAATTATATATAGCCTTGCTAATTCTTTAAGGCTGGCTCATTTTGTTTATTTCTAGCAATAGCTAAACTTTAGGGACCCAGCGCTAGCTAGCCACTTCGTCTACACAAAATTAACAACTAAAATAATAAACCTAGTGTTAAGGATATCCCACTTATATTTTAAAGATAATATTCAGGATTTTAGGGTGCTGTTGCTTGCTCTGCTCTTAATAAAAAAAACAAGCGGTATTCCCGTAGTCCCTCAGAGGCACAGGAACCGCCTCCCCCTGTTGGCGTACTAAACGACAGCATAGCTATATAAGGTCTAGAGGTCCTCCCATGCTTTATTTTTTCTATGCTTTTGCGAAGGCTTATAGCAGAAAAATATTTTATTTTCGCACTAAAATCTTGACTCGCTATTTGTTGTGCAGCAGCCGCTCGCTGCTGCTGCTTCGCCAGCCTGAAACCAAAGCAAGAAAAATCAGATGAAGATCCACCATGCAGTGCCATGTTCCATTGGGTCTAGGACTTAGGCAGGTAGCTAAAAGCTCAAATCTAAAGTGTCCCAAGATATTATATATTTTGTACAATGTTATTTAGTCCTTTTCTTTTATTTTAACTGGTACCTGTTATAGGTGTGAGATTATTATATATCTTAGTTAAACCCTTAGTATGAAAAAAAATTAAAAAAGCTTTACGTAGGCTCCACTACCTCAAAGTAATAGTCTTATGTAACTAGTGTAATAAACTTGATTATGTCTTCAATTATTGTTCCATTAGTATTTAATTAATATGTACTAATCAAATTTCAATTAATGTACAGACATTATAGGAGTATTCAACATTTGATATTTATTCAGTCCTAGATGGGGTTAACGGTATTCCTTCTATGTTATTAACACAATAATAATCTGTAAGCGTTAGTTATCAAATTGGAATTCTAAAAAAGAAAACTAAAAAAATCTTATTAGAATAAGGCTATGGTTAAAAAACCTTATTTATTAGGCGTATTTCTAGACTTTAGATATAGATGTATCTTTATATATCCATTTGAAATGTATTTTACCTACCTTATTTTTAGATTAGTAGGTTATTTGTGGGTCTGGATACATATAAAATAAGTGCTAGTTCTATTTGAATCTTACTAACATTTAATGAAAGGCTCATTTATTCTTTATATTATCTAATATTAAATTATCATCCACTATGGGTAGTACTGATTTTGAACTTTATTTTTAAATTAAATTTTTAGAATAATAAAAACCCACAATATTTTTTATTTGTGGGATATTTTAGCGTTTGCTTAAAAAACACCCGTTTATGGGTTCAAATAATTAGACCACTAACAGCAAACACGTGTGAGTCCCCCCTTAGGGTAGTATTGTTTTAGCCGGGGTATTGTCCTTAGGTTAAGTCATATGGGGCATATTGCAGGACTAATTTCACCTATACTTCTTAAAGTACATTGATTAATACTTTTATAATTTTAATGTTATTGAGGGTCCCATACTGTTCTTTATGCTAGTTTTAGTACTATTAGAACTGACGAGAAATATTAAGGAGTTAATGCATGATTTTTCAGTAGGCTCATGTTTCGGCTGATACTAATGAGTGCTTTTAGAGTACACTAATTAAGGTCTTAGGAAGGTTCTAATATATTAGGATTCGCACACGGGATTTGTAAACAAGTGGGTTCTTTTTTTTGCGAGGGGGAGTTTTATACGATTAGACGGGACTTTGATTCTATTACTTTACAGAGGTTTTAGCCAATTAATGCCTAATTGTCCTTATTGTGTTTTTATTTTTGATGTTAGGTACATTGTGGTAACCTTTACTTTTCAATTTCATTAGGGGCGTCTTATTCTTATCAGTATTACTGAAGAGATACCATTAAGTGGGGATTCTTGGCTTGTACATCCTACTTGTATTATATCAGCAAAGCCTATCATTATATGTAAAATCGTATATCGTTCGGTGGTTCATTTACTAGATGCCTAGAACATACGTTATCTATGGGTAATAAAAGAAAATTTTCCTGATAGTATTTGGATTTAGTTCTTTTACAGGCTAATATAGGTATATATTGCTGGTATGATATTTAGCACGGTTTTTACATTAAATTCTGGTCAAATATGCTTTTATATTCTATAATCTCTTTAATGAAATATAACAATTAGATATCTTAGGTATACGTTATTATTAAAAATGCTATACGGAGGACCAAATTTCTTTCCTTGTATACACCAGGAGCACCACAAAATATAATAACTTTTAAATCGAAACAAAAAGTTTAAATGCTAAAAAAAGGAATTAATTGACAAGCAACTATAACCCTAAATTTCTCGCTTCTATACTTTTTACTACGTTATTAGCCCTACCTATAATGTTTATTATGAAATATCTAGTCCTTATGTCATAGCGGACAATTTGAACATTGTGAATCAACCCTTGCCTGGTGTTCCGCTATTTTTGGTTAGGGCTCTTCATTATCTAACTTGTATAAGGGGTATAAATTCGAAGACAGGGTACGGTTAATTATGGCTGATTTATTAATACAGGATACCACAGAAGTTGGGGATTTATAATATCCAAACCATATTGCACAAAACGGAGGTACAATGAATGGCGACAAATCAATCTTATTCCGTCCAAGGTTTAAATAATCAACATCTTATTACATCCTGGAACCCATTTTTTCCACAATTACCCTAAATCCTACGCAACAAGGTATCCTCTTTTCATTTATCTCCACTAACCATTCTGACCCCAGTCTCAAGGTCCCAACACTTCTATCAATCCCCTGAACGCCTGTAGCTTAATAATTACCACTTAGAGAAATACTCTGATATAGTTTTATTTTACCCACAACTATAATTTTATACCTATTTACTTGATAAAATAGATAATCGATTGTTAATTGACTTCACGTATATTAAGAGAAATAAATTAAGAGCAGGAGGTTGTGAATTTCGTAGAAGGCTTTTGGGAATGGCGATACTCTAAATCATGAGAATTCGCACAAATTTATTGTTACGCGAAAGGGCTGCCAATCCCTCCAAAAATACAGTTTTAGCTTACACAACTCAGAGGTTGCCTTATGGCCATAGTTACGAAATAAAGGTAAAATGGGTAAGGTTTTTCACATGGTTTAGAACAGGGGGCTTTCAGCCCGCACAGAGTAGCTGTTGAAGTATCGTTAGTTAGATTAAAAAACAAATTCAGAGTACTTTCTTTAATTGAGTAGCTATTCCAAACTCACAGAGGGAAGCATTGTAATTCATGTAAGATAAGATTAGTTAGGGTCCGGAAAGAACACAAGTCTTGGGAAAATTTTGTTTAGTGTTTGGCTGCATGTAGCCTACTTATTGTTTGTTTCTTATTTTTAGCTGTTGGTTTGGTTGGTGTAGCCATACATACATCACCCTTAGGGATATGGCATATAACTGGATTCTTACCGCAGAACTATCCCTATTTTAGAGCGTTCGTAGCTCCCATAAGCCCTCATCCTTGTCCTATACACCCCATTGCCATATTCTGGCACCCTGCTGGTGAAACTAAAGGGCCGGGGGGTTACAAGTCCCGGAAAGGCTACAAACGCGACCCTCTCTAGTAGTATAAACTTTATTAAAACTAACCGTATTAAACTAACCTAAAAATTGGTTTATTTTATAGCCCATGTTATATGCTTAAATTTTGTTTTACGGATTAAAAATTAAATACGTATTATATACCCAATTTTATTTTTTTATGAATAATGCCACAATTAACACCTTTTTATTATATGGAATGAAATAGTATTTGGCTTTTTTGCCTTTGTAATAGTATTTAAGTTCTATTCATATTATCTAAATATTTACTACCCACGATAGTTGTTGTATTCTTATCCACGTATGTTTATTAATAAAAATATAAATAAATAAATATACATTTTATAGGTAAAAATACTAATAAGTAATTAGTCTTATTAAAAGATCTTTATATTGAGTAGTAATAAATACTACTTCTGTTTTCTACATTAATTACCAGAAAATAATAAGTCCCCTTATGATCAATGTGGAAGTAAAGAGTATATTAACTTAGAAGTTTTAGGTGGTAACCTTACATTTATCTTTAAAAAGTATAGGAATTTTACTTATAACGGGCGTTTATTAATGTTAATCCCTTAAGTAGTTTGCAAGACTAACTATTATAAATTAGTAAGTCAACAATTGATCTTAGGCTCAAGGATTCTCCCATCGTAACAATCACACCAATAATTTACAAATAAATATATGCTAGAGAAATTGGACAAATTCATTTA
>JACYFI010000964.1:0-15496 GCA_020975735.1 Ophiocordyceps xuefengensis
TCAGCCAGTCCTACAAGTATACATGTGGTGAACTTCAACGGAATAAATGCCTAAATATTGCCTAAAAATTATAGGGTAAACCATACCGTATGTAACCAAATATAAGTGTTTACTAGAGCTAGATGCATATTGTTGTACTCTAATTATATCGAACACCTGGGTATTAATTAGAAATGATAAACCCCGGATGACCGAAGAATCCAACTTACTTCTAATTTTAACTTTATCGTTTATTGCATGTGTGTGTATGATCCGCCTAACCAAATTAGGCCAACGGCTCATAATTAAATAATAGAAGTAGTCGACTGTACATGAGCAGGCATTTCAGCCACCCCACCGGGTGATGCGAGTCTTAGAGTAATCACTACGATAACCGGACGGGTCTTTAAACGAAGATAAACTTAATTGACCGTTAACCAGTGTTCTAAACATTTGTACTAACCCTTTTACTTTGTAAGATTACAAGTAGGAGTAATTAAAATTATAACTAAATCTAAGGTATATAGAATCTTAGATATATCTTTTCATTGAAAGGCACGTCCTACCACACCACAAAAAAATAGACGTCAGCCTCAAATATTTTTTTATTCTAGGTCTATTTAATTTTACATTGCCTCATAAAATTTATAGACTTGCATAAACCTTGCTTTTTTTCCCTACTTATAATCGTATCTAATTTTATATTAACTAGACCGTTTTCCCTAATTATAAAGTGTAATTTTTAGTTTAAGGATTTAATTAGCTGCAGTGAACGAATGTCGAAACATGCACAGCGGCCGTATTATTATAAATTTAAGAATTATTTTGAGATTTAGATTCAAATACGAATTTTCACTACCAATATCAAATATGTATGTAGTAAAAAAATCTCTAGTATATAAACCTGATATACTAGCTAGAAATTAAAAAAATAAACCTAATTACTCAATAAAAAAAAATTATTCGAATTTACTAGTATAAGTTAGCTTTAAGTATATCATAAGAAATGACACATTCACCAATATATTTTTTAATATATGTTTAAATTTTGCAAGCATTAGTTCAGGAATCATATTTGCGAGACATAAACTTAAAATTACTCAAAATTATATATAAATATACAAAATATGTAATCAGTAAATTAGCTCTATAAACTCCATTCACTGTATCTATAGCTGCTTGGGAGAGTTGGATTCCAAAAAGGCCATACTTAGGTCCATTATTATCCCATCAGTTAGTATTGGTATTATCAACCAACTATTTGAATAGGATATGTGAATTTATCTTTTTTTTTTAAAGACTAATTAAGTATTAACGAGCAGGTAACTGTAAATCCCTCCCCGCTAAAGCCTCCTGGTGCCATTAGCCTAACCTTAGCCTAAGGGAGGTAACGATAAGATATTTTTAAAAATGTTTAGTTTGTTGCTTTCTTTATGACTACTCCCTTAACATTCCAGCTACCTATATTAGTTAGTCTTTTGCAAAACAGAGGTCAGCCAATTAATCATTAGGATTGGGTGAAAATTTACACTATTATTAACACTTAACCTTCCCTAATTTTTTTAGATAGTTTTCATCACAAGGCATAGCAGTATATTGTATTACCAATAATAAAAATAAACAAAAGGAATAAAGCCTATAAGATAAAAAAATATAGAAAATTTTTGTAAGATAGCTTTAGGCATATTTTTTTTCTAGCAAGGCACGCTTCCGCACCCCACACAAAAAAATAGGCTTGCATCCCTTTGCGGCTTTCTGTTCAAGGGAACGTATAAGCCTTGAAAACAAAAAAAAAAGCTAATATAAGAAAAGTACCTATTAACAGGTACATTTAATAAAAAAAAAATAAATAACATTTACAAAAAGATATATTTATTCTTGGGAACTGTTAAGATTTTGAGCTTTAGCACTACTGCTTAAGCCCTAGACCAATGGACAACATCATTTTCAAGGTTCATAATTCTCAAAGCTATTTTTTTTTACTTTAGGGGATTGGTGGTGTGTCTGCTGAGAAAACATAACACCAAGAGGTTATGAAGAGGACTTTTTATTATTTTTTACGATAAAGTATCCTTAGACAAAAGATTGTCCGGAAGTTAAATATAGTTCGCCCCACGCAGCTACTCCAAAGAATGAAGTATTATGCAGTTTCTATCTTTTAATATTCATGTAATACCCCAAAAAATCAATTTTTGAATCCTACTAAGACCCAGTCTCTTGCGTTTAATTAAACTTTTAAACAAAAAATAGTGTTAAAAAAAGTGAGACTAATATGTTTAACCCATATTGCTAGGAGTCTATATTTTTATTTATTTTATATAGTTATAAAAAATCTTTAAATGGATCTCAAATCTAAGTTCTGTTACTATTATTATTCATCTGAGAATTTACTTCACTTTAGTTTTAAATAAGTCAGGTTGCAGTAATGCTTTTTATGTTTCAAAATATGACAAACACTTTTCTTCAATTCCTTATATATTAACATATTACAGAAAAATAAGGGGTATTTATTTCTAATATTACTTCAAGTTAATATTAGTAGTTACTATTTAAATTAGTGTTCTAACTCCTGTATTCAGGTTTGGGTTATTCATTCTATATATTTTTTACTGGTGGAAATAAAAAAATCCGCGCACGGATTAAACTCAAATCATTCAGAATTAATCTTCATTATATGATCGTTTTGTGCTTTGAGACAATTTCTAATTTACATCTATTTAGGGATATTTTACTAGCAACGTAGGTTCTTATGAAAAATGCCCCGTCCGGCTCTTATAAACCCTCTAATCAACTATTTAGAATCTTAGATTAACCTTATAATCTGTACTTTTTTTTTTCTATATTTCATAATCAGTCTTGAGTTTAATCAAAATCAATTATAATTGTAAGCTAAATTTAGCGAGGTTCTTAAAAGTAACCATTTATAAACATGAGTTACACAAGGCATTACACCTTCAGTGTGGTTTATCGATAATACAGTAAGGCTTTACGATCCTTTTTTTGGCAATCAGGGATCCCATGCCTAGTTTCGATTAGTATCTTAAAGCTAAGGTAGTCTCTTAAATACAATATATTTGTATTAAGGATAATAAATTGTAACCTTTAGGTGATCTTCCTGTTTTACGTACTTATTATGGTACCATCCCCATTCAATTTAACCTGCTAAGTAGAAAAGCAAATTTATAATCAAAGTTTTATTTACTTATCATTAGAAAACGAAAAGTAGAAAATAGTCTCACCTCTATATTTAATAGACGTTATAACAATATAAATTTTCGGCGTAGAAGGGTCTCTGAAGATTTAATAAACTTCAAATTTATTAAAACATGCTGCTGATAAGAAGATATAATTAAAATACATATAAATTTGCTCTTTCACGCAATTGGCCAATTTAGAGCTGGCCAGTAATTTTACCCAGCTTAAACAAGGGTAATGATAAATACCAATAAAATAAGCGTAAAATAACTTAACAACTCATACCCAAATAAAGCTAATTGTGATTGTAGTCTTATACCCGCGTGTTTTCATATAGCTATAAGTAGTTGTGAAGTTTATTGCTCCTAATAAACTCTACACCTTGAAGTGAAAGCAAATAATTAGGAAGTCTACACTAGTCGCTATGACTTTTGTAGATTCTATACCAGAGGGCAAGGGATAATAGAGTTCACCTGCTGCCCTGCTCAACTTGCTACACCGGCGGAGAAATATGAATAGGCGCTTAAACTAAGGGAGGTAATAATCCAAGAAACTTTCATGTTATTTAATCTAGCGAATCCTTGCCAAGTAAAAACGTTAGTAGTTCCCCTACTAAAAACCGGACCAGGTCTCACCCCATAAGGGGGCTTCCGTGTAGTCTGCTGAGGATCCCTTGTATTACAAACAATCACTTTGGCTTTCCGCACATTGTCTCATAACTATATGTATTCACTACCTTACAAACTACCATTTCTTAAAGAGATCTCTTTAAAGAAAAATTAAAAGGTCTATATAATTATCCACTACGGTATTTTTTTTATAGGCTCTTAGCTTTGGCTGCAAACCCAACGAGAGATTTACCAGCTATAGCGGAAGTGAAATTAAAAACAATTTACAACTATTTTTAACCCGCATTCTTTAAAATACCTAAATAAGCTAAGCCATGGATTGCACTACAGCTATTAATTAATTTAAGGCCCTCATTGAACATCAAGTTCTTTACTATTCACATGCTATTTTTAGCCAATCTTTTTTAGTCTATTTTTTTGTGCATATCAGCGCAAGGATACGAAATTTGGTTTTTGGAGACAAATTCTTTTATCCATATATCTTCATATATTGAATTCATATTAAGATATCTATCTAAATATTTTATCAAATTTCACAATAGGATTGGCGCATCTCATTTTATACAATGAAGATAAAAACTTCTTTACCGTTTCAGATTTTTTTTGTTTTTATTTGTTAATTTTTCAACACAATAAATTCAATCTATATTCTTAAACCCCTTAGGGTTATATTAAATAAGGACAATAAACATCCTACTTTAGGGTAGTTCTATTCCTAAATCTAATGCATAGATTTAGTTATCAGTTTGTCGTAAATAAAAATTTCCTTTAGATCCCTATAACAATTTTGTTAATCCAAGCGTTATAACTAAAAGGATAATCTTGTTTTAAAGGTAAATGATTTATCCTTTGTTCTATAAACGACTATTCTTTTCAATCATTATATGCAATGGATAGAACATCAAGAATTCTTTGATTTTTTCTTTTTATTTTTAACCATACCCCTACAATGAATAACGAACGTTATTTTAAATCTGCTTTTTATAGGTACTCGTTTAATTCACACACTATCTATAAATTAATTTCAATATGAGGTTGGTCATATTTTTCTAGTTTAGACCTTGCAAGGCCTAAGGGGAAAATAAAGCATGTGAACAAACAAAAATTTTTTAAAGTAATGGTTTTAATATGTTTTTGGAAGGCAAACATATATAGTAAGTTAGGGATAAAACTATTCAAATTTTCTAACGTTATAATTCTCTATTATTCCATTTGCTTCAAAATCATCCTGCAAGAATTAATAGGAATATTTTTTTATTTTTCAAGTAGACATCCCGTAAAAACGCGGAATGTGGAAGCAAACATTTTTTTTTATAACTTATTTGGTTTTGAAACCTTATCAGTAACGTCGGTCAGGAGTCCGGAATACTAAAAAAGGCTTTTCCTGCCTTGTTATCTTTTTTCGGCTGAACTTGGTTTCTTTAGTATAAAATAAAGCTCTATAGGGAGACCTTTTCACTAATATATTTATTGCCTTCTTATTTCACTAAAGGCCTCTTTTGTTTGCCTCTATCGGGAACCCCACCATTAAAGGCATTAAGGAAATTACCAAATCCCACCTATAAGGCTGGCAATAACCATAAAGAAAATCATCAAAATGGCGGTGAGCGGTTAACATAAAGTACTATTTATACGAATGTAATTAGATATGAATTGCACTCTCCGGTTCCAGCCTAACGTTTTCTAATTCTTATTCAGAAACTTGACAAATGCTGTACCTAATTAATCCTGGAAAATAAGCAAAATATTGTAAGTATAAAGTCCTATATTCTTTAGGTTAGGTCGGAATAAATGATCTTCCATACCATAGATTATTTTCACACCTTGAAATTCAGCAGGAATATTTTCTCTCTTTTTTGTTGTCCTAACTTCTTCTTGTTTATAATTGAAAATTAAAAATATTTAGGGGTACATATAATAGAGTGTTCATTAACAGTTTAACTTAAGTAAAGCAAAATAGTCAACTACATTGGTGAAGATGATATGTATGATCACTTCTATCACCAAATTTTTTACATTTTTCGAGTAAGTCTAATTTCGTATTATAGGCTCGTTCACAAAGATAAAAATTCGAATGTACCACCCACTTGATACATTTTTGATGCCTCAGAACTAAGATAAAAAGCGGAAGGTCATATTAATAGATATATAACTATTTATAAAAACAATATTGCTATATATATATATATAGTAATTTACTGTAAGAAATTCATGAGTAATTAAACTTCATCTATGAAGTATAAGATTCATGGAGGGGGAAATTGAACCTTCATACTAACGATTTCAATCAAAGTGGTAAAATCCATTTACAGACATAAATCTTTTTTATATTTAAAGTAAATCATTATAACAAATTATCTATTCAGTTAGGTACTAGGCAAGAAATAAAAACAATAGCAATGTATCTACTATTAGGAATCTAATAGTTTTTATACAATTAAGTTTATATTTTTAGATATAAGTCCTATAGGTATTTTCTATTATTTGGCTTAAACCAGGAACTAACGACTAAGAAGTAAACAAAAAAATAATAAGAACTTAGATAGATCGCTGTCCAGAGTTCCTAATAGAAGGACTTTCATATGTTTTTAGCTCTAATTGCATTAATATCGAGAGTTTATAAAAAATACATAGAACATATTTTTGTTTATAGCTGAATTGTAACTTTTAGTTTATACCTAATTACTTTAGGTATTACTAAATAATTAATAAATTGGAACCAAAACTAGCTATAACACTAATAAGTTAAATTATATAGGTATAGATCTTAAATGCATAAAAAAAGGTAATAAATATTCATTTCTGGACGTTAGCTAGCCAAGGATGGTTTTCGCCAAGTAGGGGATTGTAAGGCCATTCATTAATAGTTATCGCTTGATTACCTAAACATTTGCCAAAAGAATACAACAACATTAATAACAAAATAAAGGAGGGAATTACAGTGATTATAATTTTAACAAGCTAAGTAAAGGAACGAAAGGGTATTTCCTACATAGTAAGCCGAGGTATCTCCAAGGATGACTAGTCTCCAGCCGAATCGTGCATCCGGCCTGATAAATTGGCATTATACTATGCTCTAAATACAAAAAGTTAATACAAAGTAGTGAGCGAAGGAATTTTGTTTAAAGGTTTGCTGCTTTATTAAACGAGAACACCTCCCAGATGACAATAAATGGGATATAGGTTTTTAAATTTTACTTAATATCTATCGACATTTAAGATACTATGACTTAAAAATTTTAAAGGCGGTTAGTGTGAAACAAAGACCGCTTCACCCTGGCTCGTAGCCCAGCAGCACTTTTGCAATTTAGGTGCGGTTATCGTGTTAAGCTTATTGTTTGGTCAATCACCTTATTAGTTCGTTGACGTTCCTTTTTCCCTATTTTTCTGAAACTTGCTTGGCAGTAAAAGTACACCTAATAAAGTCCGCTAAATAATTTAATTTAAGGGGAGGTAGATTATTACAATTCTCTGTAACATTTCCCCTGTTTGCAACTCTAAAAAAAATAATATTTTTTTAAAGGAGCCCGTATTACAGGTTTCTTAGGGATTTTTAATTTTTTATGACGGATGCTATTATTGTAAGATTTTTAATTATTTAGGTATTGAATTTGTACTTTAACCCTATCAAAGGATGCAACCATTAAAGGAAAACGAATTTTAACAGTTGTAATATCAGATTCGAACTACCTAAATTGCACTGTAGTTATGAGGTAGTATCTATTTTTCTAGTTAGTATTAAATTACTAATTTTAAATGCTTCAAATAAATTATTATGCATCTTTTTTTTAATTCAAACAGCCATCATTATTTTGAACTTTTAAGCTCAAAAACGACCCCCTTCCGAGCATGTAGATTGCCTATTCTAATTCAATTTCTGATAGAAATGTAACAATGTGTAATATATGCACTATAAGAAAGTTTAAACACATCTTTAACTATTATCATCTAGATGAGTATTCAGTATTACGTTTTACTAATTATTATTTTTCTTAAAATGCATTAGCTACAATTAAATAATTGAAGTTTAACTCTAATTTGGTCAGAAGATTGAATACATTATGAATTTAAGTAGGGAAATAATACCTTTCTTGTAATTTCAGGTCCTATTTTCATACCTAGTTTAACCCATTGTTGGGCTTTTCAAATCCTTATAATTATTTTATCTACGTGTTTCCAAACCGAATGGACAATCTACCTATAAGTAAAAAGATAACCATCTTAAATGTAAGGATAGTCAATTTAGTTTGTTAATATATCCTTTAGTGTCCTAGTTATTCTGTATAAACAGTCTCCATCTAATTAAGCCTACTAATAGCAATAAAGACGAAGGAAGGTTAATAATATCTTTTTTATATCAAGTGTTTTTACTATCTTTTTTAAGCGTTTCTAATGTTGACAATCCCTTTGTAAGCAGTACTGATAAAAATTATCAAACAATAGCGCCAATAAAACTAAAACTTTTTCGTTTGTACTCAGACTACGTCTTGTCCTATTCAAGTGTATTTAGGGCCACTTATTAAAGTGTAGTTATAACTGTGACGACCCTTCATGGGCTTCATTTTTGACCGTTAACGTAAACATACAACTTACTTTTATATTAATACGCTGTAATTATCTTTCTGGTTCGATATTACATTTATCAAAAATCATTAGATAAAATGGTTCCCGTACTGTGCATTAAGCAGCTTTTCCACTACCTACTTAGTGGGCCCAGGCCTTCTCGCGATTCTAGGAGACCGGAACGGATCTTGTAATACTTAAATTAGTATATTTTAATCGTTTCCTAGTATGCCAAAAAGGAATAAATAGACTTCTTCAATGACGCCCTGTCAGGTATTCTGCTTAAAGTTTATTTTTTTCCCATAAATTACATAAACCTTTTTTACCAACAGAGACTTTAAACTTATAAATATTATTTAGTAAATGCGAAAATTAAACGTCCTTTAATAATTTACAGCAATACTTTTATACGTTTCTTTCTATAAGTTTGTAGGTTGGCAAACCACTAAAGCTTCTCGGTGTTTCAAACTTATACTATAAACTCACCATAAACTATTGATATTAAGTTGTTTTTACACAATAAATTGATTTAGAATTTTTTTCATATTTAAATTGCCCCGGTTCGTGTATAATTACATCTTTCTTTGTGAGCTCGATTGTCTCATAGACATATTGTTTATATACAAAGGGTTTTCCCTCTTTTAAAGGTCCATTTTGTTTCTTACGGTTGTTCCATATTTTAAGCCTTTCATTTTTTATCCTGTCTACGTCTGTTGTTTATTAAGGCAAAACTAGATCAGCTTTCCGTTAATGATATTTATATCAGTAAAAAGAGATTTATTAAAAGTCCTTCTATAGTTTAATAATTTTATTATTTTCTTGATTAACCTATTCAGGAACATATCTTAAAAAAACATGGAATACAAAGTGTATGTTTATACCATCATTTTATTAAACCTGAATTTTTCAGGACTTACCTACCAGCTTAAATGATTAAAATGATTTTGAAACCGCTAGGAATTTATTCTTCCTGGTTAGGAACGCCACACCCTATATAATTACTTCAAGTTTTTATTTAAAAATCAATAAAAATACCCACTAAAGTCCTTTGTTTCCTTTAGCTATATTTTAGAAGCAGAATCTTCCATCTAAAGTTAACATAAACAATAATACAGGTTAATATATTTTAGATCTTAAAACGTTCTTATTTTTATTAGGATTTTAATGATTGCAGAATAATATCTTTTTATTGTTGATGTTTTATTATATTTTGCTATTAAAAATTTAATCATTTTGGGCTTTTTAAAGTAACCCATAGAAAACTGGTACCTATTCCATTAAGGATAACGATTTATAGCTCCCTTATTACTTCAAGCTTATGTTCCTAGAAGCTCTATATGATGCGAATAAGAAACCCATACCTTATGTGCAAGTAACCACTGCAGAACAAGATTGCGAAGGCGTATGTACTGGTGTAAATAACGAATAAGTCAACCGTTTGATCGTCAAACCATAACATATAGCTCAACCAGAAATATTAAAATTGCTTCAGCTACACTAGGGGGTTATAATCAATAGCTAACAACGTTACACTGTAATTTATTTGGATACCTAGTAAAGCCGCTTAGTAATGAACAAAATTTCCATAGAAATTTATATTGGTTTGTATGCGAAATCATCGAGTTATTATAGCGTTAACTAAATTATAAGAAAGGATTGACTTTTTATTAATCTATAGTTTCTTAGAGTTTTTTACAAATTAAATAAAACTTTAATGAGGAAACTTATGTACATAACACGAACCTAACCGTAAGCTTTTCTCTTCTTAGGAATTAATAGTAGTACCACCTAGTCTAATTCTAAATCTCTAAGTGTTCGTGTTAATGCCTGACGGAGTCCCCACACTTGTCGCCTAACGGACTTTTGGTTATTTTTAAAATATAGATTTTTAGGCTGATTATTATAACTCGTAGTAAAAGTTAGTATTTTTTTACTTAAACGAACTAATAATATACTTATGGATTCCATATATATACTTATGATAAATATAGTAACTGCAATTTTGCAAAATTATTTTCCTTGCAATTTAAAACATAAAAAGCCTAGTGAGCCAGCCCCACCTAATCTCTGTTGCCACCCTATAAGTACTCTTTAAATTTAAGATGTACAAATGAATGAACAGTTGTCGGATAGATTAATAGGTTTTATTATCACCCCCTTTATAACTCGAATAATCAAGCATTTTCACCATTTGTTGGCTTTCAGTACATAATCTGATATATGAACCGTTTTGTGAGCCCTCCAGGGGCTCAGTTTTACTGATTATTTTCTACCATTATCAGTTAATCTGAAATTGAAAATCCACCTTTTGTTCTTTTGCCCTTTACGCTTTATCTTTCTGCACGCTTAATAGTGACATTTATTCAATTTTTTTTTCATGTTTTTCTACTTCCTTTTCACCTTTTGTCTTTTACATCTTCCAACTTAACAGGTATCTTAACATTCTTCTCTTTTTCTACTCCTTACCTTGTCTTTTACATCTTCAATATCCGATCCTTTGAGTTGCATGCAGAATCATACAATCTAATACGTTTCCCAGAATATGATATGAATCTTGTTAGGCCGAACCGTAAGCTTTCTCATTTCATTCGGGCTAGTCTGAAACCACCATCAGGTTGAGCTAGGAGCGGGTGCCTGATGGACCAGTTGAGGTGATCCGGGAACCAGGGTGCAAGATGGCCAGCTTAGGAGATTCGCCGTCAGACCCCCCTCAAGATGATCAAGTTTCGCGTCCCGATCTACGAATAAACTGCTTCTTGCCTGTTCACGCTCTGCACCTCCGTCAGGCTAGCTTTCTCAAAAGGAAGTGATAATTAACTCCCATTTGTTCATCTTTTTACCAATTTGTCTGAGATCATCCGACACCCGAACGTACGAATAAAAGGTAGCGGTTTAATTTAGCCATTTCTCTTTCTTTTTTCCTTTATCACTCAAGCCTCCCTTTGTTCTCGCCTGATCACTATTATTTGCTAGAATGGGGGCGGTTCCTTAATCCATTAAAAAGGTGTGGTAGATGAAAGTTCTTATATAAGGACCCACCTTATTGGAATTTTGAAGGTTTACATAACAAGCTGTGGTTTCATATAATTCGTTGAACTACCTAGCCGACTCCCAGATGTTTTTTGATTGAACCCTGATAGACCAACACTTTTCACTCGTCATTAGATAAACTAAAAATAATGATTTAGTTATTAGAAACTGCATACAAAACAAGAACTATAAACTTATTTCAAACCTAAAAATCAACATGTTAGTGCGGAAAGTTTATCATCAGATAACGTAAATATACTTTAAAAGGTAATATCACAAAACAGCGTAATCTGTGGTACATGCTATTTTCTTAAAATTTAGAAAACTGCTTTTACTTTATTGTTGTTGAACACACTCCCATACCATAAAGGACCTACTGTATTCTATTACTACCTTAATCGAATATTGTTAGGTGTTGACCCCCCTATACAAAAACCTGTATTAATTATAAAATTATATAGGAAAAAATTCTTAGTTAAAGAAACGTGTGGTTGAAAAAAACCAAATATAGAGTAGCCTAAGAACTAGATAATTTGAAATTTGGAATAGTCACTATATGTATAAATTCAGGATATCAGAATAGCTACAAGCTGAACATAATATACTGTGAATTTGAAAGGTAATAATTTAACATAAAGAGGGTACCGCAAACTCTGGTGTCTTATTTAAATATTTCCTGATAGGGTGAATAAAAATGCAATTATCTGTAAAGAATCCAGGGACCTTAAACCCCAATAAATATATCTATTAGTTAAGGTAACCAAAAATATATTGAAAATAGAGAGCTAGAAACCTAGATGTAATTTAAGAATATTGTTGCCTTCATGTAGCATTTTTATAATAATTTAGCGGGATCCAATTATAAGATTAGCTAAAAAAGTTAAATTAATAAACTTTAACTTGGAAATATAGTGTAGTAAATATCGCACCTCATTACTTTGCTATAAAAATCACGTTTATAAACTACTAAAGCAAATATTGACCGTATGCAGATTTCTAATATAACAATCTTTACCTATATGAATCCTTCAATAAAAAGCGGAAAAAGCCCACTAAGTCTAAAGACTAGCAATAAATATAACTGTATAAAGTAAAGGTAAAATCACATATTAAACCACCATATCTTCTTAACGTATTGATTATCAACCACAGCGTGCGTTATATCACGCACCTGCACAGGAAACATCCTTTGTAGGAAAAAGGCGTGACTTATCCATCAATTGGATATAGCAATATTAATAAGAAGATAACGCCCTTACCTATAACCCACATCGTACCCTAATTGGAGACATTAGTCGATAAAGTAAATTATTGTTTTTTATATCCTGTTGAAATATCTTACAAGAAGCTAACACAGGTCAGTTTTATTTACTCCCTAATCATAGACTAAGAAGTAATACAGTACTAACTTGTATTAATTAATGGAAGATGGAACGAATTTACTAAATATACACCGTCTAACCCATTTGGCTGGCAGCTGTATTAACGCGGCAAACTGGCGTAGGTCCTTCTCCACGCAAATGGGTAATCAAATTATGGAGACCTTACACCATGTGACTTTTACCAAGCTCCGATTAATAAACATGTACTCTATTATAGTTATAACATTTTTCCCGTTGAAGTGAAGGACTATTGAGATTATTACATTGTAAGGATGTAAACTACCTAAAGATCAATAAGTTACAAGCATACCTATTGTTAAAAAACAATCTGCCTAACTCTATTAGTTAGAAAAGTATGCCGCTAAAGACTTGATTAGCGTGCAATTCTAGGTATCATCAAAAACTTACTAAAAAAAGGGTATGAACAACCCCCCAAAGCCTTTGTCACCTTAAAAACATCAACCAGGTAATTATTTCAGTTACCTATATAATCATCATAAAAGTAAAACTAAAGCTGAAATAAGCTAAAAGAATTCTTTTTTGATTATGCTCTTAAATCAAGACATTAATCCTACAATTTGATTTAATTGGGTTGTTTGCAATACTATAAAATGGTTAATTTATCTTAAAAAACTTTTACCTTATTCACATACCCAGATTTTATTTTCTAATGAATTATTTACCTTCAACCGAAGATGAGACGATTATCAATTTATTATTGTGGCTTTTTACATCCAATCAAGAAATCATAAGTTTATTACCTTAAATAGGGGTTTTTTTATAAAAAATGGAACTATTTATTGGTAATATACAGCAAAACAACTATTGTTAAAACTAATGCAGTTTACCTCCGTATTTTGTGTATAATTTCCTGATCCGAAAATATCAACTATTTTCTCCATTAACAAAGTCCTCTACGGTTTGAGGATGGTCTAAAGTCTTCAAATTGTACTCGTAAACCCTAATTCACTGTTAGGTTTGATGGCATACGATATCCCAAGTTTTCCCTCTGCACAACAAACCTGAATCAATCTGTGTCTAAGAATTACATTATCCAGAATTTATTACAGACGTCCTTTCAATAAGGGTATACCCTGCAAAACTACTGATTTACGTGTCAACAAAGACCTAAATTTCATGATGCTTTATATTTACTAGTATGATTTTAACCTTCGACAGTAAGATGAGCCTTTTTATTATTTTCTACCATGTTTCCGCTTTGGTTTAAAACAATAGATACAATCCGTCGCTTTTTGAGTTAATAAGGATATTTTTCTTAAACTTAATCATAATAGGTTTATTTAAATCTTCACATTTAATCTATGAATGTTACTATGTCGCTCGGTTAGAGGCCCATATGTTATAGACCGAACCACCTAAGTATGTTGTAAAGATTATATAAACTAAGATCTCTTGTTATGCTAACCTAATTAAATTCAGATTGGAAACGTCAACCTAATTTACTGTTTTTTATTTCTATTACTTATAAATACTAAATGAACCCTACCCCGTCTTAATTAAACTCCCGATTAGACTCATTGGGTTTACAACTGTAGCATATGGTAGATAGATATTTTTTAAACGAATTGTTAGATGGGACATTGGCTACGGAGTTTCAAACTTTGTTTTGCGATTATGGACCGAGTTTTAAAATCCCTGTTTCTTTTCAAACCCCCTATAAAGTAACACCTAAAATCGAAAAACTCTGCTTATCCCTCAAACTGCCGTTACTTGCTTTTGCTCTTTTTACAGCAAAATTACTGTTTAGTATTGTTTGACTTTAGAATGTCTGCATTGTCCATTTCTTTTTCACTTCATCGTTTAACGGCTCTTTAACCGACCTGAGGTATTACTTCAGCCACTAATTAGTTTTCATTATAGCTTGGTCCCTTAATTTTAGGAATAGTCCCCGGAATTTGACAGTTTTATCCCATAGACACCTTTTCCCCCCTCGGGGTGTCCTCGAGGAATCATGGCTCATAAATATCCTATAAGAATAGATTATGGAACTAAAGAACTTATTAATAAATAAGGTATTAAACATTAGATAGTGGATAAAACGATCAATTGAAAATTTCATCCATATTTTAAATGATTCACTATGTATTCCATCCCAAATAAGGTAAAGATTACTATGATCGATTATTTAATCCACGGTCAAAAAATCCAATAAAAGATAAGATTGTTGTTTAAATTACCATAGACAACTTATTAAACGACTACCTGGGCACACCCAAATTTTCTACCACAGAAAAGCCGGAAACTAGCACCCTGGTAAATGGAACACAATTATACTTAAATACATTATTTTATATTTCTAAATAGAAATATTCTCTTTAGTCTATAGAAAAAGCACTTAAGATGCTAAGCAATGCAGATTCCTGTCCGGCAAAAACCTTTACTTAATTAGATTGGCATACGTTTGTCCTCATAATATCGTCAAGGTTAATAGAAGATACCAAATTAGCAATGTTATTAGATAATAGCAATTATTCTTCTAATTAGATAAGCATAATAATTGATATCTTTTTCCTTATTAAATACGATATTCCCTAAGATTTCCTATGATTCAAAAAAAGTACCTAAGGGTTAAATCCATGTTTTTATTTTTATTAATATCAAATTATTTCTCTTATGTTTACTACCGTAATACATTATTTATTTATTTTAGTTCATTTAATGACTAGGGGGGCAAGTGTTAATTTTTGAACTTACATT
>JACYFI010000965.1:0-16358 GCA_020975735.1 Ophiocordyceps xuefengensis
AAAAAATGAATGGCCTTTTATTTAAAAAATATATTTATTAACTTAGAATTATGAGATTTTTGTATTTTAACTTAGTAGATCACGGGAACTCTTATATATTTTATAATATTAAAACAAATAATTTAATATGGATACTGTTAACCAGCAGGCTCTTTTAATTAAATTTAAAGATTATATGTAGCTCTAATTCTTATTTATAGTCGTTATGATTTGGAATGAAAGATAGGCTTCAACGGACTCATATATAGATTAAAAAAGGTTATGTTTGTGTACGCAACCTATGCTAATAACGTGGGTCTGTTTATTTATTACTATTTAAAAACTTTGATTCTGTACAAATAAGCAAAAATTCATTGCACAAAAGAAATAGTCTGAGCAATAAGAAGATTATGTGAAAATTGTTAAAAAACATAACATGTAACTACTTTTTGTTCAAGCAAATGATATAGGGTGTTACATCATTTTCTATAAGCTTGATGGGTGTATTTGGTACTGTGTTTTCATCTATTTGGCGAAGGAGTTCCATGGGGTTCACGTATCAGAGGTACAAATCTTTCATAAGTGTTAGGCCTATGAGAGAATATTTCAGGCGATCATTTTAGACAAATCCCCGTCATTTTAGGTTATGAAATCGAATAATTCCTTTACTTTGACACTTCGGTTGATCTTGTATGGATGTTTTTATACTGCTCGACTGGACTATATACCAGAAGGTCCTAACAAAATAACGATATACTATTAAATATTCACAAAAAAAAGATAATAAAATGAATGAAAATAATAAATAACAAAATATAAATGAATATTTTAGCTAGTTTACCTGCCTCATTTTATGGTTATAGACGCCGTGGACAGATTCTCATACTTGTACTTAAATTTGGGAGGGGACGCTCGCGCCACAGAGAAATTTAATGGACCCGCACTTTCTAATACCTATGCCTAAAGGAGAAAACAACCCAATGGGATCAATATTGTCTTAATACGAGGCCCAGAGACAGAATATGCCTAATGAAATCCTCGACCTTGAACTTATACATACTAAATGGAGAAATACCTCAAGTAGGAATTTAAAGATTCTGCTTATTCGTCAGATAATGGATGCTTAGTTCGTGATTTACAGGTTCCCGAGATGATTTCAGCGATGGGTGAATTATATAGTCCGGTTGAACTGGTTCGTCCCGTAGTATCACTTTAGTGAAGGTAGACTCTACCCAGCAAAGGCGGACGGATACCATCTATTGGTTTTTCAGACTCCTCAAGTAATTATTATGACAAGACCGGTGGTGGAGTTCGCAAAATCCATAGTCAGGGGGATGATTAATCAAATAGAATCTAGAATGCATTCACTCCATCCTCCTTTCAAGGCCAACCTTTATCATAATCATCTCACCTTGATCCTAGTAATCCTTACTGTACGCACCCAATCCGAAGATGAAACTGCATCAAAATTCCAATAGTAGTCAATCCTGATCCTCAGAATTCTAAGAAATCTAAGGATGAGCTTGGCCTCAACAATTTCGATCAATCATGCCGCGAGGATTAAAAAGGGAAGTATAAAAGAGGAAGGAGTGATTCTGATTCTGATGTGATATATCTAAATAAACACGTCCGAAGGGATAGAAGATTAACAATTAGTAATGTGATAAACCGAGCTTATATAATTGATAATTGAAACCAGATTTGAATGGGTGGGATTATATGGAGACTTTCAGTGACGACTCTATATGATACGTGAAATTTGATTTCATATTAAAATTATTTTCTTAAAGAGCCTTGCTAATACGCATTTAGTGGGCTGCATGGTATTGCTTAGCAATAACAAATTCAAAAAACCTACTCTCAATATTTATTACAATAAGAACTTATTAAATATTTAAATTTATAATTATAAAAGGTCAATTATTTTATTGTTGTTAGGGCTAGGGTAGGTTGAAACATGCATACATGCGTATCATATCCTCCTTTATCCCTTCCTGCGCAAGCTAAGCGTAAAAGGGAGCTATGTAATAAGAATACGCTTGTTCTTAGGTGGTGCCGACGCAAGCTAAAAAATAGGCAACCCGAAAAATATCTTATAATGTAGGCTATAGGTGGAGCCTTTCTGGGGTGGCTTCTTCTTTCGATCAAATCCCCTTTATCTATAACTCGGTTCAGGTTAGAAAGCACAAAAAATCCTAATCTAATTATCAATAAACTAAAACTCGCTGTTGATTTTAAACAAGATTCACTCTCTCACCTATTTCTAATAAAACATTAAGTTGATCGTTGTACTAATTATTATTAATGTTTCAATATGGCTCGACTGGGATCCTTAGCTTCCCGTAAGCTCAGGAGAGGATTCGCCTACACTAGCCTAATAAAAATATCGAAGCACATATAAATAAAATCTATTTAAACGGCCTATAAGTTGATGTAGCACCTTCACAATTTCGATTCCTGGATAATGAAGTTCAATTCTGATTCGCGCGTTTATGGATCTAAAAAGCCCCTTTGCCGAAAGGGACCCCCTGTAGTGGGATTATTGATTAGAGCTTGTTAGAATTTTTTCCTACTACATGTATTCTTTTACACTTTCAGTTTAGGCGAAGCCTACTCCTTTATTTTCATTTTATTCTTAATATGCAACGAGTACGCTAGTCTAGGTAAAAAAAAATATACGAAAATAACGCCAACCTTGACAAGGATCTAGTACACTACAAAGATTGGTAGACTTCTTATATCCTATCAAGGGGGCAGGAATTTGTTTTGATTATTTTCCTATGCTCGAAAGGGGTGCATGTAATGGTTTTCACTAACCAAACACAGCAGGAACCAGAAGTGCGTCGAACCCCTTATCTGAACCTGTTCCTAAAGGATGATGAATCTGGTTATAGTGGCGGTGGCTATGATAACCCCTTTTTGTAAGGCTAGCTTCGATTAGGTTACTCCTTGCTGTGGCCGCAAGTTAGTGGGAAGTTAAGGGATGCAAAGCAAGGTTAGGATGCTTTTTTATATGTAGGATAAACCGTTGCCATAACACACAGAAAAAAATATAAAGTAGGCCCAGTATAAAATAATTAGTCGTATTTTTAGGCTTTAAAGGAAAAAAAATAAAGCCAGTAAGTAAAAGTTGGGTTTTTGATCTTTCGACCTTAACGGATGTAATTTTCTATGGTATACAGTTAGAATATCTAGTGTTTTGAAGGTAAATTGCGTATGTTTTCTGTAATGATGTTATAATTATAAAATCCCTATAGACATCCTTATGTCTTTAAAAGGATTATTTGCATCCTATTTCTTTTATTTAGTATTAATTAGGATTTAAACCTTTGATAGGTTTCTTTTATCTATAAATTGTTATATATAGGGGGCCCCGTACTAATATTATTTTATTCTCTGATGTTAATTTAATAATGAGAGAACAATGTGAATTTAGCAAAGCAAACATTTGACAATAGCTATCCCTTTAGCAATTAATTGTACAATTATTATGAATTATGCAATTCCCAAGCCAATATTGCGTTACATTAAGGGGAGGCAATTAATAGTTATAATAGTAAAATAAATCAATCTATTTTATTACTATCAAAAAGTAAATATAGTGATAATTAGTAGCTAAAGAAGAGTATAGAGCTTACCGCTCCATATAAAGAGTAAAAATTCTAGAACCAACCAAGCATGATGTTATTGTTTTTGTTACTAGTAATATTTGAGATGGTATTAATGACAGAATACAAGTACATGTCTACAAGTAGGGGAATATATATTCATATACTCTTAATACATCATAGAATTGTTTATTGGCTAGTATAAATTCTTATGTTATTAACAGCGTGAGATAGGTGCATATATAATTTACGATAAAAATCAAGATTACAGATAAGACAATATAAAATATTAAAAGTTATTTTTTTAGCAATAGCAGCTATAAATTGGAATCATTCCCTCTTCTGTTCTTGTCTGTAGAAGATAATGATACTTCTAGGTTTAGCTGTGCTTAGCATGTTAAAACTAAAAGTAAAAATATCTACTTATTTCATACAGCACTAAATGACAAGTAATAAGATAGGTTAGTTAGGGTCTTAAACAGTAAATAGATTCGTCATTTGGTTATACAATTTATCTGCTTCTGTATTTAACAGAGCTTCCCTTTTGTAAAACTATAATTCTAAATTTGGCGTTAACTAAACTTTTAATTAAAACAAGGCTCAGCTAAATACGCTAAATTCTACCGCACTGGTTTCACAGTTAAAGTCGTCTGGTTTCCTTGAATTATATTTTAACCCTTCCCCCCGCGCGATCTGGCAAAAATAGGGGCCGGGGCTGGTTTCCATAGTTTATATAACTTCAACAGAATAGAGCCCCTGTTTATATAAATAAAGATTGCGTCTTTTTCGCACTTTTAGGAGAAAATAGGTAAGCGCGTAGATTACAACAGAATCATATGTGAAGCATGTATGTATTTTGCACCAACCAACAATACCCTAAATATCTTTCTTTTATACGCTGCGTGTGAGTACATAGTAACTATCTTGTCCGTGGATTTTAGGACCGCGGGGGTCCTGGCATCTCCTGTGTAATTAAATTGAAGCACTGCCTTATTTATTTTATGAAGGCCTACAAAACTAAAATAAGGAAGGACTACCTAATAATTATTAAAATTATAGGAAATTCAGGTTCAATGCTGGTAGAACGTTTGTCTGACACAACAGACTTGTAAAGGTTGTCAAATTGCCCTCTATTTACTCCAATTTTTAATATATGTACCAAAGGATAGACTGGGTTTATATTAGTGGAATTTTACTCCCTTGATCTAAATGCGATATTTTTTCTTTACAGTTACGGTACGGGGTGGGTAACGCATCTTGTTTGCTTGCTACCGGCTTCTACTAATCTTATACCTCTTTGAGAATGTTTCGCTTAAAAACAGTAAAATTGTAATAAAGCAAAATCAAATAAAAAAAAAAATAGATCCTTGGCTCTAGGGGAGCTTTTACCTATTCGTAAGCCAAAGATTATAGGATATATGGGTGCTGTGGCTCTAGCTACCTTAAGGTAAGTTAAGATACGTAATCGTGAAATACATACACCGGTAAGGAAATTACTGGGGTGAATTAAAGTAGTAAATATATGGCTCCCAAGTATCTAAATATATATGAGTATAGGTTTCCTTAACTTAACGGCAAAGTGTATTCTGATAAAGAAATATCATCAGGCGTTTGATTCGCAGGAAGGAATTCAGCCTGCCTAATTCTTTGATCCTGCATGAGCTATCTTCGAATCCTGTCCTAAGGGAAAGAATTGGTTAATGGTGGCGTGGCCTATTCGAACCCCCTTTGTTAGGGCTAGCTTCGATTAGTTATTTTTCTTCTGGTGGCGCAAGCTAGGAAAGTAAGATGCCAAAGCAGGGGGATTAGGATTGAGAAAGTAGGTAAAAAAGGGGAAAAAATGCTACAAAGGAGCAGACTCCACAAAGCAAGTAGAGTTAAATACCAGGATATAAAGAAGCTTATAAAGGGACCAGGCCCTTGTAAGTATGTTCGATTAAGCGAATTGACCGAGGGGTTTAAAGTGGTAAAGTGTTTGATATTTATTAGGGTTTGCTTTTAAGCCAACATCGTTTCGAATCGGATATTCTCGTAAGGCTTTTATATGGGCAGTTGGGCTTCTCAGTACACTAGCTACAAAGCTTAATTCTAGCCCCCTAGGGCATCCTTGTACGCTGTTTGTTAGCAGTAAAAAACATAGAGAGTATAAAGGTTTTTAATCTGGTAAAATAAGGAAGCTCGAACCTTCAAAATTCTGGTTCCAAATCAAACGTACTCTTGAGTTAATAAATGAACAGATAGATATAATAGCACTTCTAAACCTATTGTTTAACCCGGTCTATTAACTATTAAAGATGTTTGCTTGACTCTAATCTCAAAGAGATCCGGGGTGGCTTATCCATACACCCCTTGGTAGGCTAGCCAATTCAGCCACCCTGTAAGGGGGTGCAAAGCAAGGGATCAGGATAGGAAAAAAAGTTTTATGTTCGAAGAGATTGTGGGAAGTAAGTCTGTCATGAAAATCCCGTTACAAGGGCCTGCTGGCTTAACTATGGAAAAAATCAGAGGGCTAGTGCTTGGTGCTTATTTGTCCCTGCATAACGCTGCATAAGTAAGAGGAGTGTGCTACCATAGTTCTGTTTCGCCTATACACACGCTAACAGGAAGGTAATGGATACATAATTTTTCCCGCTATCGACGGAAGATCGTCCCCAACGGCACTCATATCTGAAGAGATCGCGGGGGGGTGTGCAAGGGCCAGAGCGGGGAAACCGTACGAGCTCTCGGAAGTACCTCACAATCGCAGCTGCACAAATGAAAATTTATTATTTCATGAAATTTTTTTTCATACGTCACGACTATCCTATGCCTTTATTTCTTTCAGGTCCACATTACCCTCATTGTCGATAGGTGCTTTTGTGTTCTCAGGTTAAGCGGTTACTGAGGTTAAAAACTTAAGTAATAATTTATTATTTTATGTGTGCTGCTAGCAAGATCTTATTCTATCTTTAGTATTTGAAGGGTTATTATATTCACAATTGTTATAATAATAAGGTGAAGGTTGATTTACTATCAATAGATAATAATTACTGAAAGTTTTAGTTATATTTTATTATGTATTATTGTTATCGTATGCCTAACCACGTAATAGATTGTCAAATCTACAACGGGTTTAATGGCGGGAGTGGGTTTAAAGCGCCTTCCTTGAGATGAAAGGTTTTCCTGTGTTTCGATTCCAGTAACCCGAAATATCCAATACCCTACTTGATCACTGTAGAAATACAGTTTAAAAGAACAAAAATATAACATAAAGATTAATTGTTAATTAATATAAGTTATAAAGAAACTTATTAATGGAAATTTATGGCCGGTACTCAAAGGAACATATTTTATATCCATAGGAATAAATCGTCCAATATTTTTAACTCTGCTCCTGTTGAAATGGACTGATTGAAAACTGGGGTTAATATCTATTATTCTATGGCTAGAAAGCCTCTTATTTTGAATTTATTTAAAATTGGTAAAGCTATATTATTTACTATAAAATATTAGATAATTTGTCCTGCTGGTCTCCAAGCCATGCACAAATTTTTCTATCTTAGACGTTAAAGGGAGCTGCTATTCTGCTCTGAATTGTTGCGTTTATTGTTTTATAAGATCGCCAAGCAGTAAACCGCTGAGTGTGCAAATGCAGAATATGGGTGTAATTCCTTATAAGTTAAAAGCTTAAGAGAGAAAATCTTAATCTCTAACAAGTCGAATGAAAAGTATCTTAGTAACTCTAGGGAAAATAAATCAAAAGCGATTCATATTGAATACGTGAGTAAAATGAGGGGGTGAGCCTTTAAATTAGACACGTACAAAACTGTTGTATAATAATGGGGGAATCTTCCTCAATAAGGCTAAAATATGATACACTGAGCGTAGTGAAAGTACCATAAGGGGAACTAAACGAAAATCAGTAAGTTTTTTAAAGCAGTTCGGATAAAATAAGACGTCCTTTTTGCATAATGGGTCCACCCAAGTTACGTCGTAGATGGCGATCCTATGCTTATTAACCCCGGGCGTAAAATAACAAAACAGTGTCCAAAGTTAGACCGAGCGACGGTGATTTTACCCATAGTCAGGGTTATAAAAGGTCGCCGACGGGGAATGGGAGGCATTAAACTCCCGAAGAAACTGTGGTAGGTTGAGTAAGGCAACACTGACGATGTCGGAGCATGGTAGAAGACATAATAAGGTGTAAGCAATCTTCTAAATACCATATGTAGAAAGAACTTTCTTGCAATAACCACCCAATGACGGGAAACCCTAAACAATCTAGGACGGCAAGGTCCAATATTGGGTAAACATTTTGTGGGCACAAGACGTAATGAGTCGTGGTAAGGTTAGAACATAGATTGTATACCGGAAGGTAATTTTTGGGCGGATCCGCAGCCAAACACCTTCTTAAAATGGGTGTTGACCCAGTTCATCGACTTAGAATGTGGTGGCTTTAATTATAATGGCAAGCTTACGCTGCAAGTAAAACCTTAATTATAGGTTAAGAATATAGTAAGACTTATCGAAAGGATACAGATAATTAATAAGAATTAAGCCTCAAAGGTTCTTATGTATTTCAGGTATTAAAGAGAGTATAATAGTAGTTAAAATATAAAAAAACTTGCTTAGCATTCTATTTTATCTCTGACATGATAAGTAGATAATTGCCACCAATGGAACAGAGGTAACTCTTGGGTACACATATTTATTATTACCAATAAATAGGCTTTAAGAATAAAAGGTAGAATTATTATTTAAAAATCTATGACAGAAATTATATTCAGCGGAAGGCTCATCATCGAAAAGAAAGATATTACAACTACAGGTATACAACCGTAATTCTCAATAAAAAATAGGTTTGACTAGAAAAAATTCAATATTAAATGTGGGTCTTCGCCCTATCCCTCGGGGATAGAAATAAAGGGTCGGTCATTCATATTTGCTGGGATTAATAATATTAATAATAAATTTTGTATACTAATCCCCCGAGGGATAATGTAGCCTCTAAAGATTTAACTAATAGATTTTATAAAATTAAATCAGTGTTTAAGCATTTAACTTTTACGAAACTACTGTTCAGGCGAAGCTCGCCTTTATAACACATTTGGATATAGTCACTTTTCCTTTATTATTTATAGAAATTATTCTGATTAAAAGAACACAGAAGTCATAAAATAGAGAACTATACTATCTAGACTTTTTAAAAACCCATATCACGGTACAGAAAAGGCAATTCGTTTCATAGGCTTATAAACATCAGAAGAAAACTTTTTAAGTTTTTAAGAAGGGACGTATACTTAATAATGAGGAAAGCTAGAATCAAAGTATCTATGCAGCACAGGAAGAATTTTACGCCACAATATTAGAAGATTAAAAATTCTCTTAAGGCGAAAAGGTATAAAACTTTCAGAAAGAAAACGCCCTGCAAAAGTGGCCAAAAATCAGCATATAAGGCCTTTATAAGGGTGGTAAAGGTGATCTTATTAATACTGATTACTAGGGAAAAGCATCTGTTTTGATAATTTAACAGCAGCAGCAAAGCCCATGGCGTTTTTTACCTAAAGACGCAGTAATAAAGCTTAAAAGTTGGAGATAATAAAAAATGATTTTTCATTATTAAAGTCAGAGTTAGTACTTATTTATTTGGTACAAATCGGATAATAAGAATTAATATATAGGGTAATACTTATTTTTTTGGGAGAAGGATATTCAGCCTTTACCAGAAGGCCTTTTTGGCTATTATATATTACTATAATACATAATAAGAAAGTTTCGGGTAAAAGAAGAATTTTTGTGTTTCTGCGAAACCCTACTCATAGTAGGCAATTTAAGTAAATATTCTTAGCAGGACATTAATTTAATCTTCAGGACAAGAGTGTAAAACGTTTTATTGTCTTGTACAAATTTGGGGGATCATGAAGATTTATTTAGGCAGGTGAGGTGTGTTAGACTCGGATGGGCAAAGTTTATCTTAATTATCAGCATAGAATGAATAAGGTTTGAAAGTCAGCCTTTTTGTAAAGTGAACTTCTGGCAAGGTAAACCACTCAAATGTTGCGGGAACGTCCTCAGCAATCATAACCAAGGAAGAGTGTTATCATCTAACTGGCTCGCTAATGACTGGGGGTAAGTTAAATCATATTATATACAATGATTATCCCCGCAGGCGCAACACCTTTAAGGTGGTCTAAGTTCACCACTAAATGTTGGTTGGCTTAATAATTATAGTTATATAAATTACTTAGCTTAAGGATATAGTAGGCCCTTATTCGTAGATAGAAATTGCCATATCAAATAAAATTAATTAATTTAATTGTTCTACATAATTCATTTACGATTAAATAATTTACGTAATTACAAAAAAAAACTTTAAGAAGAAATACTATACAATATGCAATCTTAATAATACCTTGATAAAGTAAGTAAGTGCAATTTTGTGTGCTGCGAGAGGCCACCAGCGAGAGAAAAAATTCAAATCAATATTAAAACAAAAATAAATCCAGGTATCTTAAATAATAAGTATGAAAGTCAAAATGGTAATATTTATGTAGGTAGTGGTTTAGAATATTAGAAAAAAGTAGGTGGTTTTATAAGGTAAAGTGGGGCGCTCGCTCTAAAAAAAAATCCTGACCTATCATGCCCTTGCTTGTATTAAAAGCATGCCTACTAATGTTTACTTTACATATATAAGAGCATGTAAGGCCAGAAGACTTTATTACACAGAGACAGCATATTATTTTGGATATAGTTAGAACTGAAAACATAATATCTTAAAAAACGCTTATTCTTTATTAGAGAGGCTACGCGCCTAAACATAGGTGAAAACATAGTTAAAGTTTAAATTAAAACTTATTGCGGGAAAAAGAGCATAAGAGAGAATATTATCATTCAGTAACAGTTAGGGTAAAAGGAAGTTAGTCCAGAAGTTAAAGATAAATATCTGTAGCTTCCACTAACTATAAAAAAAACAATCCTTTTATTCGCAGAAGCTTTAGCCAAATATTAACAGCTAAAAACTGCGAGCGTGAAGGTTCTAATCAGTTAGATTTTTTTAATATTGAGGAACGTAACGAAACAATTATGATTGTTCTATGATTTAACTCAAAGCTGTGTGAATATTTAGGGTATTAAAAGACCAAGCAGGTAAGAAATTAGAATGAAGAATAGTAGAAACTCTATCCGTATTTCAAGTTAGATTCTTACATTACGTAATATTTTTAAATTTTATAATTTTTTTATTAATTCGGGGAGCTTAACGAGTTGCCGTAAATGGAACCCGTTGCCTAAATCGAAGTTTCACACAATTGATTTAAGAACATTCTAGGGAATACAATTCTGTTTATAGCAGATTTTTCCGTGTTTGGTCCAAAAGGGAACATGCCCAGAACAAACGATTAAGCTCTCCTAAATTATTAGTTAAGGTGAAATTAAGGAGTTTCTTATTATGTACGACAAGGGATGGCTAGAGAGGCAGCCGCAGTAATTTTAGTGACCTCGTACAGAGGCGCTTGTTTAAGCTATAGAGCCTGAAATTTAACGGGATCTAAACAATAACCGAAAACCTTGTTACAATGAACGTTTCATAAGAGATTCTTACAATAGAACAAGTACAATCAGAGGGTCCGGAACTTGTGCTTGAAACACCACGACTCCTGTCATAGTTCTGTAAATATAAGATATTTGGTCGTAATTAGTCTATTAAACCATTTAATGAAAAGTTCTATTGAATTGACATTTAATACTATTTATATTAATGCTCAAACAGGTTATACGTATTACTACTAAACCAGCTTTAATAGTATTGTGCAAAACAGTATTTTAAGTTTTCAATTTATAATAATTATATGTTCTTATAAATAGTATGTAATACTTCAACGGTTATAATAGTTTGATTGCTAGCCAGTTGATAGTAATAATATTTAATTGAATGGTTCTATTAACATAAATTTAAATACAAGACCTTGCTTGCTTGAGTAGCTGTCCAAGCCTAAAATGTATTATTTTTAAAGTAGCTCGAGTTTAAAAATTCGTAAAATGTATTTTAAACAACTACAATATGCCTAGTATTAAATGTTATTAGATATACTTAAAATGTTAGTAGATTAGGGCTTTGGGGTAGCAGAACGTTAGAATTTAAATAAGGATTTTATTTTTTAAATAGAAATTAAGGTAATAAATTTCTAAACTAAAGTGAGTAATGGTGACATGAGTAATAAAAGAAAATTTTCCGCCTTAGCTTATGGATATATATTAAGGTACGGCCTCTAAAGTTTATAAGTTACTAAAGATCTTAAAGACGATGAGAAACATCTGTTTATCCTAAGGACAAACAATTTAGTATCAAATGTGTGCCTGAAAAAATTATATAAATATTACTTTGATATCTATAACATAGATAATTTTGTTCATGTAAGGAAACAAATTGAAACAAAACACCGGTACCATAGAATCTAAAAAAAGTAAGCATAAGTAGGAATAACGAAGGCATAAATGAGTACACATCAAGAAATTGGGATTGAGCCCCCGACCATTTGTGGAATAAAACCAACTCTGGTGGACAGCCCTATAACTCCTAAATACAAAACTTCTTGCCAAAGCACGCTTGGAGCGGAATCAGCTATCAACTGATGCTATGGTAACAAGTTAGGAAGATTCTAGTAATTAGGAATGGGTACCCGCGGAATCTAAAATACAGTAGTTACGCTGAAAAATACTGCCTGGTAAAAGGCAAACGAGTAGATGGTTTTTCAATAACTTATTAAATATTTGTAGGTGTATCCTGGGCCCCAGGGAACTTGGAATTCGTATATTGTATTACCAAAATAGATAATATTTACTTAAGCAATAGATAATTATTTGTCCCAAAAGTCCTTGGGTTTTATCTAGTTTATTAATGATAAAGACATTATTTACATAATAAAAATCTTGGAGTCTTTAATTATAATGGGATTTATCTTTTTTTTCTTATAAAAAACAGCAAGAAAGAGGGTCCTTCCTTATCACTCAAAAAAATTCAACTTTTAAACAATTAGGTAATAAGGCGAAGAGCTGGTTTTTTCAATTTCTCTAATAAAAAGAGATAAATCTTTTAGAATACCAGAATAAGGAAAATATTTAGAGAGGCAGAGGTACTATGGCCTAGTGAGGCGCAGTAGTATATGAGCTTTCTTCTAAAACTAAGAATTAGAGAATTAAATTTTTTAAACATTTTTCACGAAGCTGATTCCTTTTTAATGGACAGAGAAGTTGGTGGTAGATTCTTGCGTTGTTTAAACAAGCTGTAAAGTCAATGATAATTAAGCAGGGCATCTTTACTACAGAGGATTTAAGCTACAATTATCAATATTTAAAGCTTCTATGGAAATTCGGGTACAATGCTAAATCACACATTCATCTTATATTTCCTTAAAATAAGAACCCGGTTGAAAGACTGTAAAAATGATTTTGGCTATATACAATCCATTTTCACTGATAGTGTATATGTAAAGGCGAGGGAATTGTTTTTGTAAGATCTGATTATATAAAAAGAAAAGTACATCTTAGGTGAAGAGATTAAAATAGTGTTTAAAATCACACAGGATACACGAAATAATTTGCTCTATTCAAAAAGCTTTACAAAATGGTATTTAACGCAGGTAAAGTTTATAAAAAACTGCAACACGTTAAAAAAGTTCTAGATTTTTATATGATGACAAGTCTTTCGGCAGATATAACAAAATATTGTTATACCCTTTTTCGATACTATCACGTTAGCAGGGGCTAAAGAAAAATGCTTTAAATGAAGGGCTCCGCCACGTAAAATAGCCGAATTCATGAAATTCTAAAGTTCCATGACTAAAATAAGTGATGGTTTAGAGAAATCTCTTCTTGTTAAATCCGGAAGATATCTTACCGTTATATTTTTAATATCAAAATTTAGGTTAACCACAATAGCCTAATCCTCAAAGATAAAAGATTGTGGGCGCCGAAAGGAAACTCGCAAATGATCACCCCGTAACTTCGGACAATAAGGGAGGGCTTCAATTCTTGATTAATAATTCAGTACATGGGAGAAGCATAAAAGATGTGTTGTGACGACTGTTTAATAAAACATCTGCACTTTCTGAAAGCATAAAAAATTAATTTATAGTTGTTGAAATCTGCCCGGGTGCCGGGCTTTGGTTACAGAGATAATAAATATACTATATTAGGTCGACGGAAACCTCCCCCGGTAAAGCGGCCTTAACGTGAGGGCCCTAAGGTAGCCGCAAATGCTCTTGGCCCGTTTTAAATGCGTCTTGCATGACATGGTGTAAACCGAATACAACCAGCATGTCTCTCTGGATTGAACTCAGTGGAAATTGGGAATAGCTGTGCAGATACAGCTACCTCAGGCTTAGGACGAGAGACCCTATCAGCTTTGAACCTTTCTCTATTATAGGTATGTTGCTAAGAGAATTTAAGGTTTTATACTGTAATTAAAAGGTGACTATGAGAATCCCTTTCATTTTATCTATTCATATGAATGAATTGGTTTAGGTTATAAACGAAGTTTATGATGTAAGTCTGGCTTGACTGAGTCCTTTTTTTGGATTTCGTGACGTTTCGCGCAGCTATCGCTTTGAAAAAAAACAAAAGGTTAATTAAGAAGAAAACAGAATTAATTTATAAATAGTAAAGTTCAAGCCAATCTCACGTTTTAAACTATTTGTAATATAAGTGACCTTGGGTAAGGAACTTCGTAGGGAAGGGACAAGTCTTATTGTTGGGCACAGACCCTTTAAAAGTAAACACGTGTGTTCTACATGATTATATATATTTTTTGTTTTGCATTTTTAGTAAGCTAACTATTTTAATCATATATTATTATTTTATTGTTGCGGTGGACATTGCTGCTTTTATTTCCCTAAGGACTACAATATATGCAGTCCCCATTATACACGTAAATATTACTTAAGGTTTTTTAATTTTAGGTAGGATTTTACTAAGTAAGAAATTGGAATAATGAAAATATTATGGTAAATTTTCAGGGCGGGCTTTATTGCTAATGTTATAAAAGTTTTCTACACTATTTTAGAGTATTTTTTTTTATCTTGCTATTCTATACCCAGGCAAGCTCGTGTGAAAAAAAGGGAATAGTTATGTTTTTAATATCTAAAAACGCTCAAACCGCCAAATCCTTGCCTTACTGTTTGATTATCTACGTATACTTACAAGTTCGTAACAGGGGCCGTAGGGATCACAGATGGCTATAAGGATAGATCTTGGATTAATTTGAAAGGCTAACGCTAGGTGTTCGTACCTTTAATACTTTATTTTTTTTATCGCATTTTTTGTCTGTGCTGCTTAATTTTAGTGGTTTAGCTTTGATTTATATAAATCGCTCCCCTAGCCTACCAAAAACCACGCTAACTATTCTCTAACCTTGATCCCTTTGCAACGTAGCTAGGGTGCTAAGGGATATGGTTACACCTGTTTTTAATTCAGCCAGGATGCTTCGCAGCCAAATTTAGAAAGATTCAAGACAACAAAAAATTCTAATCAATTCCTTGCTATTATAATTTATATCTTAGTGGTTAAGCGGAAGCTACGCCTACTAAAAGCAAGACAAATAAACATTATTAATACAATAAGTTGGGTATAATTTCAAGGAATTCTAAACCATAGTAAACTAGAAGCGAAGCTTTATTTTTTAAACAAATATTGGTAAAATAAAACGTTCAAACGACTATAGGTTAAGATTATTAGTGGTAATAAACATAATCCTTTTAAAAATACTTACCTCACATTTAAATTATATATATTTAAAAGTAAAAAAAGTAAATCAAATTTATGCCTTTCTTTGTGCTGGGTTCTTGCATTATCCGCATAACCCAGGATCAGGGTTCCAAAGATCAGCTGCTAAGTATCCCTATAAGGGATATCTTATGAAAAAAGATGGAAGTGCAACACCCATAAAACACATCATGAAAATTTAAAACAATTACTCTGAACTAGATAATTCTAGACAATGGCTTTAAGGAAAAAAACGGGGAACGGATACTGAAAAATAAAAATTTACTTCTTTTTCTAAAGAATTCGATAAAACATTATTTATTGTTTTATTAAATCAAAAAATAATTAAAAATATCCTGTTAAGATAAGTATAAAATAAAAATTAAAAAATTAGAAGTATTTTAATTTTAATATTCAAAATCAAAATTCGTAAGGCTTAGAAAAATTTATACTACTTAACAGAAGCAAATGTTTTAAGAAATATATGTGCAGTAACGCGAAATTAAAAAAACAAACCAATAAAGGCAATATTACCTTTATATATGGAACAATAGGAGAAAAGCCTTAAAGGTTAAAAAGAAAAATATTTGAAAAATAACAAAAAGGTTAAAACCGAATAATTTTTAATAAAAACGGTTTTTAGTTTTTATATAAAGGAAAATGTCTGCCTTGCATAAATAAAATAAAGACCTCAGCTGCGAAAGCAGCACGTAGAGATATGACAAATTATTCATAGATTTTTAGTCTTAAAAACAAGAAATATCTATAATCAATCTACATTTTTCTACTGATCCGTCCAACGACCTTAAAGTAAAAATCTTTCCTAAATATAAAATTAAAAATATTTTAATCAATTATAAAATTCCCCAAAATCTTAATTGAAAGAATAGAGTATTATCTATTTCGGTAAATATACTTTAAATCATATTTTCGAAATGATTAAAGAAAATATGACGTAACTATTCTCTTTAAATAAAGTAGTAAATTTAATTAACAAATATATTTTACCTATTTTAAGTAAGATTAATTAAATAT
>JACYFI010000962.1:0-14904 GCA_020975735.1 Ophiocordyceps xuefengensis
TAAGGTAACCCTTTCTTTTTCAATTTAGGAATATTATTAGTATTTAATCTTATAATTAGTTTTATTCTGTATCATATTATTTTTTTAATTAGTTATAAAGCGTCTAAATGTAAATCTTTTAAATGATACTCACTCCCTTAGCACATCTTAAGTAAATGCCTACACCTATTGTAAACATATAGACCCCTTTTTCCTTTAATGTTACTAGGATTATGCAGACGTTGGTTTTACCTGGGGCCATTAGGATTTTATTTCAAACCTTTTTGATCTTATTCATATGTGCAAAGTAAAATTCCGTTATGAAATTTTTCCATATTAAACATGGGATTAAAATGGCACTAGTTTTCTTTAAGAATTTTTTCTCTCAAATTAGCATGGACTTTGGGCGGGTAAAAATTTTTTTTATTTCTGCTACCGCTGCTTATTTCAAGCATAAAAAAAAATCAGAAAATAAGTAACTAAGGTCCTGTATCTTTAGATTTAACCAGAAATAGGTTTACTTTACCCGGAATTCAGATATAAGCTTTTTAGGATCTCTTTTGGAGTCTTTAAATCCGATACTAGAATTCCTGCGCGAAGGGGGTTTAAATTTTAACAGGTTTAGTATAAAATTAAATATTGTTGGGTTATTTACAGAAAAACATCTTGCTTTATATGTGTACTTCAGATTCCATAACCTATATAATAATAATGAGCCCTCTGGTCTAACAAGAAATAATGCTGAGCTTGCGCTCCTCCATACTTAAAATCAATATAGATATATAACTATTATACGGGTCTAAAACAAAAAGGAAAGTATTAATGGCTATTTAGCCTAAAGTTAATACCGTTACCTACCGTATTTAGCGTTAACGCCTATTACTTTAAATGATAACACCCCCCTTATTTTTAAATATCGGGGGCTTCGCTCACAAGTTCTCTATAAAAAAGATTGTAAATAAAGAGAATGGTTTCACAAAATAACTATAGCTTCCAATTTGTATGAACAATAAATTGGTGTTTAAAGCTTTATACATAATTAAATTTATTCATTATTTAACTGTTTTTTTTTGCATAGATTTTCGTAGCTATGCCTTTACAAGGCATTAAGAAAAATAAAAGGATCAAAAACAATCGTCCATCATTAGTGGATCCTTTTGTTTCCCGGAGTCAATAGGTATTAGTTTTTGTAGTTAACATGGGTGCAAGTGGGGCCAGGATATTGTTAGATAATTTTTCGTGCGCAAGCAATCCATCTCTTCATGAGCACTCACTAAATCGGTCATATTATTATATTTTATAAGCTAAATGTTAAAGGGGAATAAAAGTAATACAAGATGGATTATATACTCACTATGTTATTAAGGACTATTTCCTTTAGATTGTAAGTTTACAACACGGTATAGTTCCTGAGGATCCTACTTAAAAAATATGAGGATGTGCCCAAAATTTTATTGTAAGGTTCACCTTGCCTAAATGCTTAATTTATACTCTGCCCCTCAATTTAATAGAGTTTCTAGCTCATATAGTGTTTTTAAAAAATTTACTAATATCAACTTATGAAGGAAGGCCTATTGTGGACCTATAAAAGTGTATGAGGGAAAAAATGTGTTAAGATTTTATACAACCTATTAAAATAAAAGTCACCAAATTGGTGTCCTCAGCTAATAGATAAGATCCATAAATTTAGACCTAACATCTTTAGGGAATTCAGAAATATCCACCCTCAAAACCATTGCAAATACGGCGTTCCCATAACTTGAATACGAGGGAGAAATTGACAAAGTATATTTAAATCTACCGTCTAAAGTTTTAATATGATCAGAAAGTTAATCTTCTTGAGGTGGCCATATCCAACTGCCTGGTAATAGGTCAAAAACATATAAGCACCCCCCCTAAGGTGCTAAGGGAGAATACGGCCTGACAAGGGCTTTCTTATAATTTCTCTACAAAACATTTCTTGATACCCGTCCCCTGGGTATGTTTCTAATGAAGAGGATAACACACCGTAAAAAATTGTATCTGGTTTTTAATACTTTATTTTTGCGTATTTCTACGTATTAAATGGAACTTGAGAGTATTAGTTCCAGGGTTTTCACTATAAATTTGTTCCTCTAAGATTTATATCTACCTTTTTTCTTCACGGATATGCATGATGTATGTTCCACCTACCAAACGCCGAAATTAAAGTATTTGCTTTTAAACTTGATTATATAATATTAGTTTGACATGAAACAAGTATTTAGATTAACCTCTAGGCACAAAGACATACTCAACCCTCATCTCTATTTTGAATAATGAAACTCTTTAAGGTGGTTTTTATGACTTTAAAGGAGAAAAATTATAGGGGTATAGGTATATCTGACAATTAATATTAGCAACACTTATCTTTTATAAACCCAGGAATGATAGGACCTTCAGAACCCCTTACAAGGGTCCGCGTATCCTTTTCAACCATCTTTTCTTATTCTCTGCCCGTCAAATTATCTGTCTAAAATAAGAAGCCCTGCGCAACGCTAGGAGATCCCACCCGAATCTAGCTAAATTGTCTTGAAAATAAGTTCAAACTTTTGGCACACGACAGATTAGGCCGCCCGTTGCACCCTGAACCGCTTCCTAATAGATTGACCATAAGGAACTTTTAACATTTTAGAGGTACACTTGGAGGGGTTGGTTAGCTGCTTAAAAAAAAAAATATACTATTTTGCCTGCCATTAGAGCAAACCGAAAGTTGCCCCCCCCATTATTTTTCTATCCACGCCGTTTCCCCATCCCAAATGATTTCTCGGATAAGGATATTACCTTATTTAGTTTTTCTTGAGCTTAAGGACTTATTTTTTTTAAGTTATCTTTTTGATTGATTTTAAAGTTAAAAATTAGACATTTTTATTACTTCTATATAATTTTTCAAGATATTTAGATACATCAAGGGACAAATTTTTCTTTTTACCTTCTTTTATATTTATTTATGTTTTGTTTAAATTTTTTTTTTCCTGCTTGTTCTTGTTGTAAGCTTTGTATTCAAAGCTCTAACTTAGACATCGGATCTTTTAAAAGATTAAATCTGTCTTGTTCTTTCAATAATTTACATTGTGTTTTATTTCTACTAAGGCCTTAATTAGATTTGTGGCCGTAGCTTCAGAACAAATCCAATATTTTAAATCATTAGAATTGATTTGTAATCACGTTGTAATTTTGATTAAATTTTTTGTTTCATCTTGACAGTTTTTTTTTATCTCTTTTAAGGATCTTGTGTCAAATAGGGTATCTTAGTATATTTTAGGTTTTTGGAAGGTTGCGGGGTTTATATTTGAAAACACCCTTCCTTTAATATTAATTCATATTTTTTAAACCTTTTTTTATCAGTCATATATATCCAACTTAAATGAATTAATTAATTCTTTAGGTAAAAAAAAAAAGAATTTAACCATTATAGTTAAATATAATAAAATCAACAGTAGCCAATTACAAATAAAATTTTAAAAGAAATAATATTTAAATTTTAAAGTGATTTCCTGTGAATCCCCTCATTTTTTTATAAAATCATGAAACGTGATAATAATTAATCCGAGATATTAAAAGCGATAGTCAAACAAATTTGCTATAGTGATTATAGAATAAATAGCTATCACCTACTATACTTACTTATAAGTTATTAAAAATCTATCGTAATATAACAAAAACATTAAAGGATTCATTTGGTAATTGTTATTTCTTGATTCCTTGCGTACCATTGGAAGGGTCGCTTCGACCTAAGGGGTGCTTCCGCGAGTGATTGAAAATTTCGCGCCAGGCACATATAATAATAAATCTTAAAAAAATTCCCTTTGTCCTACCGAGTTCGAAGTCGGAGCCCAGTAAAATTCATTTTTGTACATATTTTATTCCCCTATGCGTGTCAGAAGTCCCCAGCACATGGCCTTGCGCCCTTACAAGAAAAAAATTAAAGCAGCATATTTTAACTTAAGATATGTGTAAATCTATTATTATTAAGTGGCAAAAGTTTGCAACGAAGCCAACGATAAACTGAGTTTTAGCATATTTAAAAAAAAATAGCACAGCTTCGATAAAATATAATACTACTGACTATCATTTAATTAAAGGGTGCAATCCCTTTTTTATTGGGAGCTTATCCTCTTCTTTAAGAGCTCCTCATGGTTGAAAATCCCCAATTTGAATAAAAGAAACTCTCAGCTTATAGGTTTCTGTATTGAATTCAGATAGTTTACAAAAAATCTGAATAAAATTTGTATATTTCAAATAGTATATCAAAATTTGAATTTATAACATCCCGGAAGCATCAAAAATTTTTTTTAACTACCTCTATAAACTTATAATCAGAGTATAATCTATTTCCCATAAGAAATACGTCAATACAAAACATGGTCATGGCCTTTACTGCAGATTGACTTAAAAGTTATATAAATTGAGATTTTTACTTATTTTTGCTTGCTATGGTTTACAATAAGGCGATTAAATCATTAACAAAGGATAATTTAGATTAAATTATATGCTTTAACTTGTAATTACTTCAAATTCATTTAACAATAAATTAAAACTATAGAACCTTTTCATCTTAATTTAATCCTGAAAATAAGACATTAAACCTTAAATATTTTAACAGCGTTTAAATGACAACTTATGGTTATTAATACACGAGCTTTTCTACACTATCAACACTTAATCTAATATACCATTTCAATTTATAAATAAAGTAGAATCATAATCGTATTTTTCCATTAAGATACTATATATGTAGAATAACAATTTATTTTTATGATTAATTTATTGTTACCAATGTAAAGTGGTTTTTTTGATATACGTGTGTAAAATTGTTAATTAATCTACATTGATGCAACTCGCCTTATTCGTAATTAGCTTTTAATAACTATATTTTTGAGAAGAAGATCTTCCTTAAAACAAAATTTCTATTTCGCAATCTATTTATTCCCGCTATGGGAATACAAATTGTTAGCTGTTACATCCTTATTATTAGTATTAAAATACCTTTTTGCGCGTGGTTAGTGCGAGCTTTTTATTTTTTTCTTTTGTATGTCCCAGCTCGCTGGACTCAGTTATGTAAATTTATTATTATATGTAATAATAATAAAAAATCAGCAAAATATGTAAGAAATAAGGCGAATTAATATGATTGGGAACGGTATAGTCTGCTGCAGAATCCTTATTCGTTTTCTGCTGATTGTTATATTAATAATCTAAACGTTTTTCGTATTAGATATAGTATAATTTATGAATTTTCCCACAATTAAAATAGGAGATTAAAGCTTTTCCACTTTAATCTCAGTAAAATACGTAGATAATTATATATAAATAGTAAAAATTTAACTGATGATATAGTTTCCAGCATATAGTCAAACTGCAGAAAATTTGAAAATAGCTCAGGCCCATTGATCCAACTACTTAGTAGGTGTCCAGGTTAAAGTTGCCCAAATACTTACATACAACACCGCTTCAGAGTGGTATCGGAACTTAACATATCTTTGATTCAACTTAAAACTTACCGATGTACCGTTCAGTCTCTACCGGGATTCCTACTCCGTCATAAATTTGTGAAATTAGTTAACTTTTGTTTCCACGGGTTTTTACCTACATTGGGGGTAGGGGTTCAATTTTAATACTAACCACTTTATCTTTTCCCGCCAATTAGAGAAAACTAAATAAGGCTTCTCGCTTAGCAACAAATTTAATAAAATAATTTTACCGAACACCGTTTGGATGTTTTTCAACGGTGACAGTGACCCACCGCATTACTTAAAGAATTTTTTTGATTCTTTCTAAAGCTTCGAACTTTTTCTCATAGAACAAAAGGATAACTTAGTTACAATGCGCCTACTATTTTAGCTAATGCTTCCTTATCTTGTGTACTTTCTTAAAAATAGAAAGTTAATCATAAAGAGGTTTACAACTTTTATTTGATCTCAAAATACTGGTTTTTAATATAAGTCTATTAAAATAAAACGTCGTAATTTTGTCCTATTGACGAAAGAATTCTTCCCATCTCACGAATTATGACAAACAACCCTCCGCTTCTGATAAAACCAGAAATCAAGCCTTTAAAGAAGTACGATGCCTTAAAAATACTACATTTTAATAAAGCATATTTGGCTCTTTAAATCTAGTTATCTCTATGTGGATAAGTAATTTTTTCTCTACTGAAGGTTTTTAGTTAACACATGTTTTTCATAATATGCAAGTTGACAGAATTTTTTTTTTAAGTTGAGAAAGAGATAAACTATCAAAATATTATTTATTATATTCAATAATCTTCCTTCCTTTTTATTACACAACTAAATAGAACACAGCCTCTTTTCAAGTAACGTAACATTTCACCCTAACCTACTACTTTTGTAGCAATTAAACCAGGCATATTATAATTGAATTTTAAGGTTTTAGATTAGTTTAATCAAATTAGATCCTGTATATTGTTAGGACTTGGTTTTTACGTAAATGGGTTTACTTGAATACCTACCGTCACCGTCCTTAGCCCTACTCAAAAGCATTTTTTTATATCATTGGTTTTATTAGTGTATTTTCATCACATAAATCATTTATAACTGCAATATTTAACAACTTAAGACTAGAAATTTGTCTATCTGTCTTGTATCAATAACCAAAGTAATGGTATACTTAATCCTAAAGTTATCAAAATGTAGTCGTGGACTGCTTATATCTAGTGAAAGCATTTACTAAAACCAACTCCGCTTAGAATAAATACTGTATTAAATTTAAATCGTTTCATAACTAAATTAAAAATATTTTGTAGTATTTCTTATTTTAATGGCACTTATTCTTTATATATGTTGATTTAAGTTAAGTATATGAAACTGCTTTGCTGTTTACTCGCACGTCTTACTTTATAAAAGATTTTAAATCCGCAATCGTAATCCAATTATCGCCTTTTTTTAGGCTATTTTGTTATGTTTATCTATCAATTTTTTTACAAATTTATTAGAAGTTTTTAGTCTTTTATATTAGGTAATCTTTCAATATTATTGGGATCATCGCTCCAAATACATACACCTTCTTAAAAATAATTTGATTTTTCTTTAATCACTCTACTAATGTAGCGTGGATTAGATTTAATTAATTTGGGATGAAGTTAGAAAGGATGGGAAAGATTACCTATAACTCCATCCTATAAGAATTTTACATATCTGGATATGGCAGACTAAGCTTCTATATTTCTTCTCTTACTTCTCTAAAAGGAATGGTTTTTCATTGCGGAAAGCATAAAAGGATTATTCTCTGCTGTTAACCGTCTAAACTATTTTAGACCTTTAGTTTGTAAGCTAAGTTACTTTTATTTTTTAGCTAAAAAGGAGGATATACAGTTTTTAGTATTCTTCTGTATCGTACAAAATAACTCCGTCGGGGAAAAAAAACCTTTGTTCAGTACATTATGTACGGGAATTACAATTTGTTATATAGAAAAGGTTTCTCTAATTGTTAAGTTTTTAATCCTTACATATTGTAATATTCAAAGGTTGAGAAATATATCTTATATCGTATTTAACGAAAGAGCTTATTTATAGCATATTAAGAGTTTTCCTGTCTACCTATTTAATAAAAGGAATATTAACGTATAGTTTTTCATTCTATTAAGCTAAATCGTTAGAGCACTCCTATGTCATACGTGTTTATTTATATTATTAATTTAAAACATATCACCTTTATTATCTTTTTTTTGGTTTGTTAAATATTAAAGTCCTATTTTTTCCCTAAATTACTATATAATATTTCACTGGGCTCTTAATCTCATTTAGGCGCAAGCCTCTCTGTTTTGTCGTCCAGTTAGTTAGACCTTAGATACCTAATTTGTGTAACCTAGTTAATTAATTTTTTATAATTTATTTTATGACTTATATATCTTTCATTACACTGAAATCATTATATTTTTTAATGGAATTACGGCTAGTCTCTAAAGGATCCTACTAAAGAAAATCCATCTGTTGGTTTCTCCCTGCCGATTCGTTCAAAATTACATATTGTCACGTTTACGTACGCTAGTAGTAATGCAATTGTTTAGAAATTTTTCCAGAATATAGTGAAATCTTTAAGGAGTAGCTATGTTACTTAAAGCTCCGTTCTGAACGATTAAAGGGACGAAACCCTAATGAAAATACATTTGAAGGTGTCAATTTTATAGATCCCACCTGTAGCACGTGCTCTAACCAAGAAAAAATTTTATGCCTGTAGCGAACTACAATAACTTATGTGCAGGCTGGTAAAATAAGCTCTAGTCCCAAGGACAGCATCATAAGATTAATAATGAGAAAGCCTACCTAACCGAATCAGGTCAGCTTAATCAGAAACATAAGACCCATACCCTAATTTTATCATATGAATGTTTGAAAACCATGTTGCTTCCCTTGTTACCATAATGCTCCTTCTTATTCTGATGTGATGCAACCTTATCCCTCTTATCTCCTATACCGCCTAAACGGTAAAAAATGTACCTGCTACCGTTTAGGCAGCTGATCGTGAACCTAGACCTAAAATATGGGGTATAGCATAACCTTCAGATAAAGCTAGGTGAAAAGCAGGGATGCGCTATTACCCTCTAGGGTTAAAGGAAGCATATTTAAAATGCTTTGCTTGCTATACTTTTTTCCAGTGTTTGTTTTTATGTTTTAGTCATTTGTGTTTTGCAGGTGCTTTGTAATATTTTTTTTTAGCCCGCTAACGTCACTTTCACTATAAGAAAAAAAAGGATCTCCCTACAAGCTAAATCGTGCTTATTGTTCCCGATTCTATTCAAGATAAGCCTTGTGGCACCTCCTGCTATGGGAAAATGAAAAACTAAGAAGGGTGGAGGCATATGCCAACTTTTTATTTGCCTGGTGCACAGAAGAGAACCGGGAGGTGCGGAGTTAACACGTTGGCCTAGGCTTCTATAATTTTTTGGCGCCGCTTGGTAATGTTTTTACTCCGCAAATAAAAGTTTGTAAATTAAAAAGTCGGAAAGCAGCAGCCTGGATGGATCAAGAGAAGTTTCTTATTTTTCTTCTATAGTATGCATAATTTTCCTTGCGTACTTGTCTCTGAAGATCGCTTTAGTTACATACCTTATAATTTTTTTTATACCTTTACTTTTAAATGCTTACCTTGCCTCTAATCATTCTATAATACTTTGTCTGACTTTTAATAAAATTGACCATAATTTTTCAACCAAAAACCATGATAACCTTATCGAGTAAATTAGATTAAACGAGAGTTGTGATTAATTCGGAAGTTGTTTTATAAGACCATGTACCTGAGCTTCTTGAGTAATTTATACCGATTCTTTAAAGATAATGGTATAAGTTCTATAAGATAATTAATCCTGTTTGTTTATATAAATACCTCTATTTTTAACGGCCTATCCCCTCTTTCAATGTCTTGGGTTTAACACACACTAAAATATAGGAAATAAACAAGACCAAGAGCTTCGACTCTAAACCCAGCTAATCTAAAAAATAATCTCAAGAATAATCTTTTTAAAGGAAGGGGTGGTAAAATTCTAATATCATATATTTATGGTAAGTTAAGGCCGAACGGTTGAATCTATTAACTTGTAGATTCAAGGCTTTACAAATTTACCCATTATGAAGGATCAATATAAACAGAACAAACCTTGTATATTTCTTACAAATTTTATTTTACTCCTTTTTTTTACTGCTCAGATTTTATCTAATTACACCATACGCTATTTGTTTCTAAGAAATAATGTGCTAATTGTATTTCCGATGTGTGAAAAAAATCTGAAAGTCTTTTCACCAGATCAACCTTTACCTTCTATTCATCTTGCTAGGGAAAATAACCCAATTCTCTTATCTGTAAAGATTGGTTCTATTGCTTTGGAAAATGGATCAGAAAATTAAGGATGAAATTAGTATATTTAATCAGTTAGTATTTCTAGTTATGACCTAGCTATACTTTACGAATATAGGCAAAGTTTATCTTCGCTGATTTTCCTTTGAAAATTAAAATTTAGATTGTTCCTAACGTAAAACAGAGATGGACTATTTATACAGAAGTTCCCACCGTTAAGGCAAGGATTTTTACCCGTTAAACCAACCCTAGTAGATTTATCCACATTCGAGTCCTACAGTGACATGGGTAGACGCTTTCAAAACGAAAAAATCCCATATTCCTATAACATGCATAGGCCGTAAACCAATCTAGTAACCAAATATAGGTTTACCTGGAGGCTTAGGTTGATATGTGTACTAAATTTATAACCCGAAAATACCGGTTATTTAAAAATAAATACAACCTGTGATGACCGAAGGAATCACATATTCTAATTTAACTTTATGTATTATTCATGATGTGTGATATGAATCGCGTACCAATAGACAAGCTCATGCAATTAAAATAATGGAACTATTCGACTGTACGATTGAGAGGCATTTCAGCCACCCACCGGGAAGCAGTCTGATAGCGTCACCTTAAATAACCGACGGGTTTATTAACGAAGGAATTATTGACCTTTATACCCAGTGTGCTTAAGCATTTGACTACTTTTTTATCATTTAAGAGTTGACAAAGTAAGAGTAATTAAAAATAACAAATCTAAGGTATATTAAGGCTTAGCTATATTTTTTCATGTAGGCACGCTTCCGTACCAACACCAAAAAATAGTCCAGCGCCCAATATTTTTATATTTAAGGTCTTTATTATAATTTTACCATCTGCGCTCGAATTTATAGCTTGATACTAAACCCTTGACTTTTTTTTCCCTACGTTTTAATCGGTAAGTCTAATTATATCACTAGACTCTTTCCTAATACTCAAAATGAGATTTTGTTTTAAGATTTATTAGCATGCAGTAACGATGGTGACAAATGCCAGTCCTGCCTATTAGTATATTTAGAGAATTAATGCTATTTTAGATCTACTAATAGAATTCACTAAAAATATCAATTAATTATTAGTTCATAAATTCCCTATAACTAAACCTGATATACTAGCTAAGAATTAAAAAAAAATTAAAACCTAATACAATAAAAAAATTATTGGATTTACTAGTATGAAGTATAGTCTTTAAATAGTATAAGATGGACACAGGTACGAAATTATTATTTTTTAATATATGTTAAAATTTCGCCTAAATTTTCCAGGAATCATATTTGCAATAGCATAAACTTTAATATGCCTCAAAAGATTATATATAAATATAACAAAAATATGTAATCAGTAGATTTAATTCAAATAGAAACTCTTCCACGATCTATGTTCTGCTGAAGTTTTGGATTGAAGCAAGGCAGTCTAGGTCCATTATTTTCCCATACATTAGTATTGATATTATCAGAACCACTACTAGAATAGGATAGGGAATTTTAGTCTTTTTTTATCTAATAAGACTTTGATGTATTGAAACGCTGGTAACTGTAAATGCCCTCCCGGCTGAGGTACCTGTGCCATACAACCTAACTTAGCCATAGGGAGGGGTAACGAAGTATTTTTTAACAATTTTTGTTGTTTGCTTTATACCTATCCTCCACAGTTCACAGCTAAAACTTTATAGTAAGGTACTTTGAAGAACAGGGGTCAGCAAATTAATATTAGGATTGGTGAATATTCCACCACTATTTTAACACTATACCTCTCCTAAATTTTTAGGATTTCTTCATCTTGGACAATAGACAGGTATATGTATTGAGCAATATAAAAATAAAAAAGGATACCCTAAATAAAAAATAATTGGGACAATATTTTGTAGGATAGCTTAGCTATATACTTTTTTATACTATGCAGAGGCGACGTCGACCCGACACAGAAAAAATAGCCACGCTGCACCCTTTACGGCTTTCTGTTCAAGAAACTATAGCCCTTTGAAACTAAACAAATATGAAATGTAATATAAAAAATAGTACCTATAACAGAGTGACAGTTAATAATAAAAATGATTTAACATCTTCGAATAATTATTAATCTTGGACTTTAAGAATTTTTGCCAGGTTTAGCCTACTGCTAAGCCTAGACATTGGACATGCATTTCAGGTTTCAATAATCTCAGCTAATTTTTTTTAACCTTCGTAGGAAATGGGGGTCCGCGGCTGAGGAAAGCACAAACACAATAAATATTGAAGAGAACTTTTGATGTTATTTTTAACGATTTATAAATATCCTTAGAGAAAGATAGTTTAGGAATAAATTATAGATCACCACTACAGCAATACTTTACAAAGAATAAAAGTATTGAAGTTTGTCCATCTGTTAATATCATTGTAAATACCCAAAAAATCAATTTTGATTCTACTGACCATGGTCTCCATGGGTTTAAATTAAACCTTTAAACAAAAAGAAGTCTAAAGTAGGATACTCAATATGTACCAATAATGTTTAGTGACGTACTTATTTTGTATTATATAGAAGTTATAAAAAATTCTCAAATGATCTCATGTTTTAAATTCTTGGTTCTATTGAATTTTTTACACTGCTGGAGATTTATTTTCTACCTTACGTTTAATAATTCAGGGTGCGTATGCTTTGCTCAAGAGTCAAATCATGAACAACACTTTCTTCACATCTTTAATAATTAATATTTACTGGAATATATCAACGGGTATTTTTCAAATTCAAGTTAATATTAAACTTACATTAAATTTTAGTGTTCTAACTCTGTATTTCAAGGTTGGAGGTTTATTACATTTTATTTATTTTTACCTGTGGATAATAAAAATCCGCGATTGATAACTCAATATTTCAGAATTTATCTTCATTATTAAGATCGTTTTTTGGTTTTGAAAAACCCATTCAATTTACATTCTATTATAGGTATATTTATGCACAAAGTGCTCTTACTGAAAAATGCCGTCAGCGCATTTATAAACACGTTCCTAATCAACTATTAGAATTTGAATTACTTATTCTTTACTTTTTTTTTCTATATTATAAAATCAAGTTTGTGAGTTTCTAAAAATCTAAAATTTATACATGTTAAAAGCAAAAATTATAGGTTTTCTGTTAAGTACCATTTATAACCATGAGTTACAAGAATTACACCCTTCGATTCGTTTGTATCGATAATACATAAGCATTAATTCCTGTTTTGAATAGACCATGGCCTACTTAATTGTATCATGAAAGCCAAAGGGAATAGTCTCATTATAGAAGTCAAATCTATTTGTATTAAGAGATGAATATATTTATCTTTAAGGTGATTCTTTCGTTTTAGGTACTTATTAAATGGTACCCATCCTTCAATTAAACCTGCTAAGTATGAAGCAAAATTTATAATCCAAATTATTACTATCATTAATGGAATACAAAGCTGTAGAAAAATATATCTTACTTCTTAATCTAAAATAAGACGTAAAAACAATATAAATTTTGGGCGAGAGTCTCGAGAGATTTTTAAATAAAATTCAAAATTTTATTAAAACTCGGCTGTTAAAGATATAATATATTACACTATACTCCCTTCCCAGCATTGCCAAATTTAAGGGCTGGGCAGAATTTACCAGTAAATCTAGGAAATATAAAAACCAATAAAAATAGCTGTATATAAAGCTACACTCACCAATAAAGCCTTAAATTATATGTAGTCTATACCCGGTTGTTCTCATATTAGCCTATAGGTAGTAATGAAGTTTATGTGCTCCTAATAAACTATTACCACCTGAAAAGGTGTAGAGCAAAATATCGCAAGTCTACACAAGGTGCCTATCACTTTGAATCCTGACATAGAGGAGGATAAGAGTTCAACTTCCCTGATCCCACCTTTTCTATACAGGCGGAGAATAATTTAAATAGGCTAAATGGAGGTAATAATCAAAACTTTATGTTAATTTATCTAGGGGAATCTTGCGAACAGTTAAAACCACTAGTAAGTAACCTATAAAACGGACTATGCTTTTACCCCTAAAGGGGGCTTCCGGTTACTCCTCTGCGACGTCCCATTGGTATACAAACAAATTACTTTGGTTTCCGCATAATTGTGCTCAAATTATATTAGGTTTCAGTTACTTATAATACATTAGCTTTAAGGACTTTTTTCAAGAAAATTAACGAAAGGTCTATTATAATTTTCACACGCTTTATTTTTTTTTAGTTAGTGCCCTCAAGCACCGAGAGATTCCATAGGCATATTTAGCGGTAAGTGATAAATAAAAAATTTTACACTTTTAACGGCATTCCTTTAATAGTCTATAAAGGAAACCTGATATACCCAAATCTATAAAATTAATTATAAGGCCCTCAATTGAACAAGCTCTCTTACTATCAATGCTATTTTTAGCACTGATCTATTTTCTGTTCTATTTTTTTGCTCATAGCATCGCAGCTGAGACAAAGTTTTTTTTTTCACAAATTCTTTCCATCGCATCTAATCTGTCAATATTTATATCATTATAAAGGAATTTTTTATGTAAAGTATTTTCAATTTACATCAGAGAATGGGTTTATCTCATAATTATCAATAAGATAAAAACTCTTTACCACGTTTTGATTTTTGTGTTTTCAGTGTTACCTTTCCCACTCAATAACTTTCTAACTATATTATTTAAAACCTTTCTAAAGTTATATTATTAAGGTAAACCATCTAACTTTTAGATAAGTTCCTATTCTAAAATTCGTATTCGATAGATTTATGTAATCAGTTTTGTTCGTAAAATAAAAATTTCCTTTTAGAAGTCTATAATATTTTTGTTAATCACGTTATTACTACAAGAATTCTTTGTTTAAAGGTAAGATATTTATCTTTGTTCTATTAACGATATTTTTCAATCATGAAATCAATGAAAAACAATCAATAATTTTGGATGTTTTTTTTTTATTTTACCATTCCTCAAATAGACGAACTCGTTATCTTTTAAATCCCTGTTAAAGGTATATCATTAATCAAACTTAATCTTTTCAAATTATTCTCAAATAGAGGTTGCAATATATTTTCTAGTGTCTAAGCTTGCAAGGCATAGA
>JACYFI010000966.1:0-14276 GCA_020975735.1 Ophiocordyceps xuefengensis
CAAACTAATTTGGAATAATTTAAAAAGTTAATTATATTTTGAAGATTTTTACATTGTGTATATGTTACAACTAGGTTATTAAAGATCATTTAAGGAAAATTTAGATGTTAAAATTCATTATGCTTTACACTTGTAGATTACAATCAAATTTCTATTACAATAAAATTAAAAAACTATAGAACCTTTCTCATCATTAATCCTGAAAAAATAAGAATCATTAACTTTTAATTATTACATCAGGTTTAATGAAATCTATGTTATATAATACACAAGCTTTTTCTTAATATCACCCTAAGTTCTAATTATACCATTTCAATTATATCTAAATAATCATATTATTTTCATTAGAAACTTATATTGATGTAGAAATAAAATTTATTTTTTTATGGATTGGAATGTTAATTTTACCCATATGTTCAAAGTTGTTTTGAATACGGACTGTTAAATTTTCTTATTCTCTTTATGCAATCTTATCGAAATAACTTGTAAACTAATTTTTTAGAAGAGAAGATTTCCAAATTCAAAATATTCCTTTTCATCCCTTCTTCCCGCTTGAATCCAGGTATAGAAATATTTAGTGTAGTCTGTTATCCTTTATTATTAGGTATTAAAATTCCTTTTTTGTGCGCCGTGGGTTCAGCGCGTGCCTTAATTTTCTTTGTGGTAATGTCAGGCCTTTAGGCTTGGTTCTGTATGTTAATGTTCATTTTCTATAATAATAAACAAATCAAGAAAATATCTAAAAAAAGGCGAATTAAATGAATTGACGAATAAGTGTCTGAGAATCGTTTAATACGTTTTTCTGTTTAATTGTGTCTTAAAATATCCTAAAGTTTTTAGTTATTGAGATAGTATAAGTTATTCATTTTTCATATTTTAATAGAAAGGATTAATACCTGTCCCACTCAGACTTAGTTAAATACGTAAGTTTCATATTATTCTAATAAATAGTGAGAATAATTAATCTGGAAATAAATATTAAGTTTTTCCACCTATAGTCAATTTTCAGATAACAATGAAAATTTCTCAAGGCCCGATGTTGAGTAACTTACGTTAGTTAAGGCAGTTAGATTTGCTCCAAATATTTTACGAACACACGCTCACGCGTGGATCGGACTATACTTCATCCTAATGATTAGACACTAATAAAATTTTCATTTGCACGTTTAGCTCTACCCGGATCTATCGATAATATAATTGTGGAAACTTTGTTTACTTTGGTTTCCAGCGGTATTACCTTAACATTGGGGTAAGGATAGAATTTTACACTAACCCTTATCTATTCCGCCATTAAGAAAACATAATAAAGGCGTTTCGACGTTAGACAAAATTAATATACATAATTTTACGGAAAAGCCGTCATGGGAATTTTTCCGGTGACATGACCACCACCGATATTACTAAAAATTTTTGAATTTTTTCATATAAGACCTAGACCTTTTTCTGCAAACATAGGATGTTTAGTAAAGAATGTCGCCCCACTATTTTGCTATGCCTCTTTTCTTGTATACTTTCTATAAAAATAGCAGTTACATAAGGGTTACGGAACTTATTTATACTTCAAATACTGTGTTAATATAATCTCTTTAGAATGTAAAGTCTAATTTTGTCCTTTTGGCGAAAGAATATACTTCCGATCTACGAAAGAAAAACAACCCTCCGCTTCTATAAAAAAACCGCACAAATCAAGCATTTAAAAGTAAGTAGTGGTGCCTTAAAAATTAGCATTTAATTAATAGCATATGTGCATCTTTAATTGGTATCTCTTGGGGATAAAGATTTTTTTCTACTGAAGTTTTAGTTAAATGTTTTTAAATTATTGGCAGTTTGACAGATTTTTTTCGAAGTTAAAGGAGGGAGATAAATATCGAATATATTTATTTAATTCCCAAATCAATTTCTTTTTCTTTTATTTTGACAAGTCAAAGTACACCAGCCTTCTTTTCCAAATAATCTTAAACAGTTCCCTACTATTTAGCAAATCTTCAACCCCAGCATATTATTAATTAAGATTTAAGGTTGATAAATTATAAACCTAGTCTGTATTTGTTAAGGACTGTTACGTCACTTGTTATACCTGAATACTACTCGATCCCACGTCCATTAAGCCCTACTCAAAAATTTTATATATGTTATAGTTAATTGTTAACACATAAATCATTTTTCTCCTCAATTATTTAAACATAAGACTAGAATATTATGGCTTATTTGATCTTGGATCATAAACAAAATATGGTTACTTCATCCTAAAATGCAAACTGTTCGTGGAATTGCCTATATTTAGTGGAAAAGCTTAGCTAAAAAAACACTGCGACTTTACGAGATTATTGTAAAATTGATTTAATCTTCATAACTAAAACTAAATATTTTGTAACATATTCTTTATTTAATATCACTTTGCTTTCATATATAGTTGATTTTAAAGTTTAAAGTTTTAGCTGCTGCTGTTAGGACTCCACTCGTACTTCTTTTCTTAAGTAAATTTATATCCGATCGTAAACCGAAATATCGCCCTTTTTATAAGCTTATTTTTTTGTTATGTATTAGCCATATCAATTTTTACCATTATTAGAATTTCGTCTATTTTTATTTAGTAATTTTCAATATTTATTCCGGATAATAGCTCAATAATTACATTTCACCTTCTAAATAATTTATTTCTTTTAATCCCATTTAACGTAAGTTACGTGATTAACGATTTTAAATTAATTTGGGGCATAAGGTTTTAGTAAAAGAATGGGAAATTATTACTTAATAAACCTCTCTACTAAGAATTATATACATATGCTGGATCTGCAGAATGGCCTTTCTATCATTTTACTCTTCACTCCTAAGAATGGTTTTATCGCGACAGGCAATTTAAAAAATGATTATTCTCTTTTCCTGTGTAACGGTCTAAATATTAGAACCTTTTAGTGTGTAAAAGAGGTGGTACTTCGTAATTTTTAGCTAAAAGAGATAATGTTTTTTAGGTTTGTTCTGTATGTACATAACCCGGTCGAAGGAATAACCTTGTACTTTCAAGGTACATTATTAGGCAAGCAACTTTACATTATGTTATATAGAAAAGTTCTCATTAGTTACAGTTTGTTAGATATACACATATTATTGATATAACAGTTGAAGAGAATTATCCTATTATCGTATTTAAGTAAAGCTGTTTATTAAGGGAATTATTAGTAGTTTTTGGTTACTATTTAAATAGGAAGTATTAAGAATAGTTTTCAACAGAAGCTAAATGTATAGGCTCCTATGTTAATCGTGTTTATTTTTTATATTTATAATTAAACAATACCCCTGATTTACTTTTCTGTTCTTAAATTAATGCTTATCTTTTTTATCCAATATTACTATCATATTTATAGGTTAAAACTCGAGTTAGGCGAAAGCTCTCCTTTTTTGTCGTCAGATTAGCACTGGTACTTAATTTTCTGATTAACTGTTTAGTGATTTATATTTTATTTTCATGACCTATATCTTCAATTACTTATAATTAATATACTTGTTTAATGGATTTGCGGCAGTCTCTAAGGGGATTCCTACAAGAAATTCATCTCTTGGTTTCCTGCTGTTGGTTTCAAATTACATATTGTTCACATTTTTATCGTTAAGGATATTTAGAAATGGCAATTGTAGAATTTTCTCCAGGCAATAATTAGTAATCTTTAAGGAGATCCTAAGTGGATTTATTACAACTCTCCGCATTGTAAACATAAAAGACGAATAAAACCTATGAAATACATTGAAGGGCATTTAATAGACCAGCCCGAGTAGCACGTAAGCTTAACCAAGTAAAAAATTTTAACCCTGTAGGAACTGCAATAATTAATGATTGAGCTGTAAAATAAGCACCTAGTTCCGCCAAGAGGGACAGTATCACATAAAGTTTAATAAATGAGATAAGCTACCTGTAACAATCAGGGTAGCTTTATCAAGATAACACAAGACCCATAATCCTAATTTTCATATATAATGTTTTGGAAACAACCTGTGGCTTTGTTGTAAATAATGCTTCTTTATCCTGAGGGTTAACCCTAATCCCTCTTATTTTCTGATACCACTTAAAAAGGTAACCATTGAACCTGCTACGTTTAGCAGCTATCTCTGAACCTAGACCTAAAATATGTTGTGCATACCCCCCAAGGATGAAAGCCTAGGTGAAAAGCACAGAGGGATCGCAAATACCCTAATAGTTAAGGAACTATCATCTAATCTTATGGCTTGCTATAATTTTTCTGTGTTTTTTATTTATGCTTTTGTCTAATTGTGGTTGCAAGGCCTTTGTAATTTTTCTTTTAGCCAAGCAAAACGTAGCTTGGCACTATAAAAAGAAATAAGGAATTCCCCCTGCTAAGCTAAACGTGCTTATGTTCCCCGAACTCTTTCAGAGATAAGCTTTGCACCTCTGTTTCATGGGAAAGTGTAAAAAACTAAGAAAAGCGGAGCATTGAACTTTTTATTGCTTGGCACAGACAGGAATCGATTGCGGAGTTACACGCAGGCTAGCTTCTTATTTTTTGTTGCCGCCGTTGTGTATGCTATATAACTGGCCGGCTAAATTAAAAGCAGTAAATAAAATCAGGAATCAGCAGTCTTGGAGGCATAGAAGAAAAAGGTTTCTTATTGTTTTTTTTTCTATTTGTATTAATACTTGCGTTAACTTGCTCTGAAGATCTTTAGTTGTCAATACTTAAAATTTTTGTTACCTTTATTTTGTAAAATGCTTACCTTCTTAATCATTATTCTGATTACTTTTCTAACTTTAATGGAAAATTTTCATTTAGTTTTCCACCTAAAAACATATAACCATATCGAAGTAACCTTACTTTAAATGAGCTGTGTGATAAAATCGGACTTTATAAGACCCAGACCTGAGCTATCTTGGGTGAATAACACCCCGTTTTAAATGATAATTACTAGTTCCTATAGGGTAAATTTATCCTTTATTGTTTTATTAGAAACCTAATCTGACGCTATCCCTACTTTTCATCTCTTGGGCTTGTAAACAACATTAATATCAGAAAACAACCAAGAGTTGACTAAACCCAGCTAACCAGAGAAAATTTAATCTCACGAATAAACTTTTTGTTAAAGGTGGTAGAGAATTTTAAATAATCAAATCATTTTCTGTTAATTAGCCCGAGATCTATTGTTATACTTAGTATGATCAGGTTACAAATTTACCAATTATTAAAGATAATTTATAAACCAACCTTGCTTCTATTCTTACAAATATATTTTAACTCGTTTTTTTTATCTTCTAATTTTTATTCTTACGACCTACCCTATTTGGTGTTTTCTAATATAAATGGCTAATTGTATTTCAGATTGTTAAATACAACAATTGAAATTTCCTTTTCAACCAAATCACACCTTATAACCTTCTTTAATCCATGCTGAGGAAATAACCCAATTCCTTTATTGCTAAGATTTGGGGTTTACTGATATTTTAGGTAAAGGAATCAAGGAAAATCAAGGGTTAAAATTAGAATATTACAATTAGTACTTTTCGTTATCTGCGCCTTAGACCATTTGTAACGAATCAGCAAACTTAACTTGCTGATTTTCCTTGAAAAGAAAATAGAATTTTCCAAACGTAAACACGAGTGGGCTAGTTATAAGAGTTTCCACACTTTAGCAAGAATTATTTCGTGAACACTCAGTTAATACAAGTTCCAGTCCCTTTTACGTATACATGTGGTTGGACTTCAAACGATAAATCCTAATTTCCTATAGACATCATAAAGCGTAAACCAATCTACCGTATGTAGGCCCAATATTGGTTTTCTATGAGCTAGCTGATTTGTAGTTACTAATTATAAACCGAAAACCCCTTGGTATAATTAAAAAACTATAAAAACGCTCGGGTGACTCGAGAATCCAATACCTTTCATAATCTCAACCATTAATGTTTATGATGTATGGCGGAGTAATATCGCCTTACAATAAGCAAGGCTTAATGATTTAAAAATAGAACCTATTCACTCGTACATTGGAGACCGCATTTCAGGCCCACCCACCCGTGAAGCAGTCTTTAGCGGATCCGACCTTAAATAAGCGCCGGACCGGTCTTTAAACGATAAATTATTGAGCCGTTTTACACCAGTGTTGCTCCTAACATTTGTACAACTTATTTCTTTTAAGAGTTTACAATAGCAGTAATTTAAAATTAAAAACTAAAATCTAGGTATACTTAGAAAGCTTAGCTATAATTTTTTTCTTGTAAGGCACCTCCGCTAAACCCACACAAAAAATACGCAGCCCTCAATAGTTTTTTATTTCTAAGGTTTATTTATTTTAACATTGCCCTTCATAAAATTTATAGCTTGCACAAACCTTGACTGTTTTTTTCCCCTATTCTTTATCGTAATCTAATTTATATAATAGACTCCTTTTCCCCTAATTATTCAATGAATTTTTGTTTAAGATTTATTAGTCGCAGCTTAACGATGTTGAAAACATGCCAGCCCTGCCTTTATTAAATTAATAATTAAAGGAATTAAACTTTAGATTGAGATTCTCGAATACATTTGCACTACAATCTTCAATATTTAGGTAGTAAAAAATTCCCTATATAATAACCTCCGAATTATTAAGTACTAGAATTTTAAAAGAAGTTACACCTTTAGAATACAAGATAAAAAAAATTATTGATTTACTAGTTTTATAAGATATTAGGTCTTAAGGGTATATGGTATGGAACACATGCCCAAAATATAGTTTTTGTAGATATATGTAATTATTCAAACATCTTTCAGAATCACAATTTCGCTAAAACCATAAACTTCAATATAGCTAAAATTTCTATAATATTACAAGATAATGTGTAATCAGTAATAAAGCTTCTAATAAACTCATACGTGTATCTATATCTGTGAAGTTGGATTTAAAAGCACTTACTAAGGCCATTATTTTCATCATTAGTAGCTGGGTAAATTATCCAGACCAGCTATTAGACACTAGGACTTGGAATTTATGCTTTTTTTTCTATAAGGCTATGACCGTAGTAACGCCCTTGTAACTTGTTAAATACCCCTCCGTAACGCCTCTTGCGCCATTAAAACCTAACTTCAGCTAAGGTGAGTGTAAGAGTAGTTTTAACCAATTTTAGGTTGTTGCTTTTAACTTAGACTTCCTACATTCCATGCTAAAAACCTAATATATTTTGTAGTACTTTGAAAACGAGCTAGGCAAATTAATTAGATTAGGATTGTGATATTCATCACTTATATTAACCACTAACCTCTCCCTAATTTTTCGCCAGGTTTCTTATCTTAGATCAAAGGAACAGGTCTATGTATTACAAAATATAAAAATAAAAAAGGTATACCCTAAAATATGAAAAAATGATAGAATATTTTTGTAGGGATGAGTTAGCATCTTTTTTTCTTTCAAGGAACGCCCCCACCCCACACAAAAATTAGCGCTGCTCCTTAGCGCTTTTCTGTTCAAGACACTTTAAACGGCCCTTGAAACAGAAAAAATAAAGCCTTAAATATAAAAATAGTAACCTATCAAAACAGATACGGCTAATAAAAAAAATAAATAACAATTTACTAAATATATTTATTCTTGGAACTTTAGAATTTTGAGCCTTTACGCCCTACTGCTAGCCCTAGGACCCATGGACCCAATGCACTTCATGGAGTTCAATTAATCTCACCTAAATTTTTTTTTACTTTGTTAGGATGGGGTTGTGTTGCTGAGAAACCAAACCAGAAGAGGGGTTGAAAAGAGACCTTTATATATTTTTACAGTATTAAAATAATCCCTTAGAGAAAGAAAGATTATGAGAATATAAGGATCACCACCAGCCAGCTACTTGTCTAAAGGGAATAACAGAATTTAACGTTTCTATCCTGTTAAAATCCATTGTAATACCCAAAAATCCAAATTTGAGTCTACTAAACCAGGTCTCATGGTTAATAACCTTTATTAAACAAAAAGAGGTTATATGAGGAGATCTCAATATGTTACCATTATGTTAGGAACTATATTTCTTATTTACTATAACTTATAAAAATTTCTTGTAAAGTGATTCCCTCAATTAAATTCTGTGTCTATTATTATCAATTCCTGAGAATTTTATTTTTATTAGTTTTTAGATAGATCAGGTCTGCGTTGCTATTTTTAAGTTCTAATTTTGACAACACTTTTTCGTGTCAATCTTTAATAATTAATGATTTACTAGTCAAATAATGGGTTATTTTTCAATAAACTCCCAATTAATATTAATACTATTTAAAATTAGGTTTAGTTCTAGACTCTGTATTCCAGGTTTGGCTTTTTTCCATCTAATTGATTTTTACTGTTGATAATAAAAAATCCCGCGATTTGAAACCATATTATTCAGAATTTATCTTCAAATTATTATGATCCGTCTTGTCTTAGCAATTCCAAATTTACATTTATATTGTTAGGATATTTTATTAGCCAATGTAGTGTTTCGTACTTGAACAAAATGCGTCCGCATATCATATAAACCCCCCCTAATTCAGACTATTAGAATTTAATGATTCTTATAACTTTTACTTGCTTTGTTCTATATCTTAAATCAAGTTCTTCAGTTTAATAATCATAATCTATGTAAAGCCCCTAATTTTTAGGAGTTTCTTAGTAACCATTTGATAAATAGAGTTACAAAGAAATTAACCTTCAGATTTGTTTTTATCGATAAAATACAGAAGCAATTGATTTCGTTCTATTTTTCTGGGAAACAATAGATCCACAGCCTAATTTTCAGATTGATCATTAAAGCTTAAGGTAGCTCTTAAAAATCAGATAACTTTTTGTTTATATGGGAAGGAACATTATTAATGCACCTTTAGGGATCTTTCTGTTTTAGGGGTACTTTTATAGGTACCCTATCTCCTTGAATTAAACCGGCCTTAGATGAAGCAATTTATAAACAAATTATACCTATATTAAGAAACGAAAGTGAGAAACAATATCTACTCTCTATATTAAATATAAGACATATAACATAAAAAGTTGGCGTAGTGTGCTCGTTAGATTTTTTTAAATAAATTAAATTATAAATTAAACATCCAGCTGATAAGCATAATAATAAAAATAACATATGATCCTCTTTCCAGCGAAATTGGCAAATTTAAAGCTGCTGCAAAGTATTTTACAGCTAAAACAGGTAATGCTTAATAACAATAAAAGTAGGCCTTAAATAGACTACGCACAATCCTAAATAAAAGCTAATTATGCTTAGTCTTAGACCGGTGTTTATCAATATGTACTATAGTAGTTTGTGACAGTTGATTGCCTCTAATACACAATCGACACTTGACACCTGAAAGATGTAAAGCAAATTAAACAAGGTCTACACTAGGTACCGGCTAATCGACTTTGTAATCCTGACAAAGGGGATTTAAGAGTTCAACCTGGTCTCCACGTCCCCTTTCCTATAACAGGCGGAGGAAAAAATTTAAAGGGGCTAACTAGGAGGTAAAATAATCAAAACATTAATGTCCATGTTTATCTAGGGCAATCTTGCCGAAGTAAAAAGTAAGTATTTACTAACTAAAACGGATATGCTCTCACCCTTAAAAAGGGGGCTTTCGCACTTGTAAGTCTCTGAGGATGCCCATTGTTATTACAAAATTATCTTTGGTTTCCCTGCATATTGTTTCTCAAATAAACTATATAGGTTTGTTCATAACTTATAACCTATAATTTCTTAAGATCCTATTATAGAATAAAAGTGGAGTCCTAAATTAATTTTCACTAGTGCTTATTTTTCTTTATAGCATAGGCTTGCGCTAGCACGAGAGATTCCATGCCTATAGGCGCAAGTGGATTAAGTAAAAAATCTTACATCTTTAACCGCATTCCTCTAAATACCCTAAAAATAGGCAAGCCTTAGATCTACCTTAAAGCTTAAATTATTTTCAAGGCCTCAATTGGAAACAGTTCTTATAACTATTGATGGCTATTTTTAGCCAAATCTAATTATTAGTTCTATGTTTTTTCTGTCATGCACAGCGCAAGCTCGAAAGGTTTTTTTACAATATTTCTTTTTATCCATATTATCTTCAATATTTAATCGTCAATTAATAAAGGATACTATCTAAATAATTTTATCAATTTACATAGGATGGATGGTTTTTTCTTCATAATTACAATAAGATAAATACTCTTTACCATTAGAATTTTGTGTGTTTAGTTGGATTAATTGTTCCACCATATAAATTCAAACTATATGATTTAAAAACTCTTAAGTATATTATAAGGATAAACATCTACCTGTTATGGTAGTTTTCCTTTTCCTAATCTAATGCATGATTTTTAGATCATTTGGTCGTAAATAAAAAATTGCCTTTAGAATCCTTATAAATTTTTTTAAATTCAAGCGTTAATTTCAAATAAAGATTCTAGTTTCAAGGGTAAAAGATATTATCTTTATTCTATAACGACTATTCTTCAATCATTATTCAATGGGATAGAACATCAAAATTTTTTGATTTGTTTTTTTTATTTTTACCCATTCCTCAATATAAGCGAACTTATTTAATCTGCTTATTATTATGGTAATGTTAAATTCCAATATCTATTAATGTAAGTATCATTGAGAGGCTATGCATATTTTTCTAGTTAAGCCTTCCAGGGATAGATAAATAAGCATGCAAGAACAAAATTTTTAAAAGTAATGGCGGGTTTATTATGTGAGCTAAATATAAAGTCTTGAGTTTCAGGATTAATACTATCAAAATTTACGTTCTAATCATCTTAATATTAACCATTGCTTCAAATCATGCCCGCCTTGCAGATATTAAAAAGGGAAAAATTTTTATTTTCAAGTAGAGCCATTCCCGTAAAGCGCGCAGGAAGGAGGCACATTATTTTTCACTACTATTTGGGCGATCCTTATCATACCTTCGGGTTCAGAGTCAGGATTCTTAAAAGGCTTTTCTGGCTTTATATCTTTTTTCCGGCCTGCTTGCTTTTCTTTATAATAAAAATAAGCTTAAAGGAGACCTTTATCCACTTAAAATATATATTGTATTGCTTTGTTATATCCAAAGCCCCTTTGTTTTGTTTTGCCTATATCCGGTGGACCCCTACATTAAAGGTCATAAGAAATTACCTAATCCCCCTATTTCAAGGCGGCTAAACCATTAAAGAAAATCATTCAAAATGGCGTTGACGGCTATACAATACCTTTATACAACCTATTTATTAGGAGTATGGATTGTCCCCTTCGTCCACTGCAGTTCTAAATCATTATAGAACTGTAAAAAAGCATCGTCCTAATAACCCTGATAAACTAGAGCGAATATAAGTAATAAAGTTCCTATATCTTTAGCGCTTACTGGGAATTAAATCACTCTTTTCCTAACGATGAATAGTTATTCAGCCCTATCAATTTCAGGCGATATTGTCTTCTTTTATTTGTTTCATCTTCTCTTTGTTAGTATTTGAAAATTCATAAAGAATGTTGGGAGTAGCATTTAAATACAGTTTATTCTATCAAGCTTTACACTAATAATAGAAAAAAAGCAATCTACCATTGGGAAGACTGTAGGTTGATCCTCTACAAAATTTTCTTCCATTTTCGTAAACTATTTCGTATTTTTAGCTCTTCACTAAAGATAAAAAATTCGAATAATACCACCGACTTTGAAACATTTAAGCCTCAAAACCTACGTTAAAATCGGCGCTAGGCTTCATAATTTGTATAAAGATTTATATAATTTATAAAAAATATTCTATAATATATAATATTTAGTAAATTTACTTAAAGAAATCTTAGTTTACTTGTCTATAATCAATAATAGATTATGGAGAATTGAACTCATACTAATGGAATTTGACATTCCAAAAGATGTTATGATCCATTTACAACATAATCTTTTTTATCTTAGAGTAAATATTATATTAAGAATATTATTTCTATTATAGTACATAGGCAGGGAAATAAAACATAGCCAATGTATTACTTAATTAGATCTAATTAAGTTGTATGGAAATTAAGTTCTATATTTTGATATAAAGTTAGTAGAGTATTTTCCTATATGCTTAAGACCTAGGGACTACACTAAGAAAGGTAAACAAAACTATAGACATGTACTTATTTGTCCCAGTTTATAATTGGATCTGTTTTTTCCGGACAATTGTTTAGCTCCTAGATTGCATTATATCAAAGAAGTTTATAACAAATAACATATGAACTTAATTTGCTATAGGTCTTCGAATTTTGGGTAAACCTTAGTTATACTTAATCTTACCTATTTAGTTAGTTACAAAATAATTTATATGAATAAAAACATATGGCTAATAACACCTATAATTCATTAGTATAGATCTTAATATAAGCAGAAAAAGGTAATAAATATCAAATTCTGGCACTCATACGCAGGGCAGGTGTTTGGCGATAGGATTTGCCATTATTATAGTATCACTCATCTCCCCTAACAATGGGCTGATAAAGAATACCAAACAAGCTTAAAACAAAAAATTAAAAGATGAACATGGGTAATTAAATTCTTTAAGATAAGTAGTAGGGCGAAGTATCTATCCATACAGTTAACCAGGTTCCCCTAAAGGATTACTAGCTCAGCGAATGTGCACAGCTATAAATTGCACTTAGTAACTAATGTGCTAATAAGAAAGGTATAAACAAAAGGGAGGCGAAACGATCTGTTTAAAGTTGCGTGACTTACGAGAGAAATCCTCCTCAGATGACAAATATAATGGGATACTAAATTTTTAAATTATACTTTAATTTATTCAGATATATTTAGACCAATATTCGTAAATTTTTAGAAGCTGCGCTTTAGTGTGAAACAACCGCCTCACCCTGGCTTTCGCGCCAGCAGCACTGAAATTACGGGGTCTGATCGTGTTAAGCTTTTATTCGGTGGTACAACGTCCACTTATTAGTCTTGAACGGTTCTTTAAATCTATTACTGGGACTGCTTGGCAGAAAGTACCCGAATTAGTTCCGTACAAATAATCAATTTAAGGGTGGGTTCTATGATAAATAGTCTTTTAATTTTCCCCTTCTTTGCTCTCATTAAAAAAATAATATTTAATTTTAAGGAGCCCCGGATTACAGTTTTAGGGTGTACTTTTAATTTTATAACAGCATGCTTATATTTGTGATTTTTTTAATCAATTTAGTGATGGAATGTATTTAACCCTTATCAACTAAGGATTGTACACCCATAAAAGGAAAAGAAAATTTTACCAGTTTTGTATATCAGACTTTCGAACTAGACACTAAATTGAGTGTAGTTAATGAAGTTAGTATCGTATTTTTTATTGTATGTAAAGTGACTAATTTAAATCGCTTCAGAATAAAATTATTACCGCCATCTTTTTGTTTAATTTGAAAACAAGGCACATATTTCTATAGCAAAAAAAGGAACCTTCCGGGATGTAAATCGCTCATTATTAATATTTGAGAAAATGTAACAATTGTGTAATCATGATGGCATATAAGAAGTTTAAACACTCTTTAATATTATCTTAGATGGTATTCGTATATGTTTTAATAATTTATTTTTGTTTTAAAATGCAATAGCGTACATCAAATGTATTACTCCTAGTTTCGTTAAGAAGAAATATATCATTATGAAATAGCATAGGGAAATAAACTTTCTTTGTAGTTCATTCATTTTATACTTACGCTTTCATGTTGGGAGCTTTTTCAAATCCTTAAATATATTTACACGCCCTAGTTCTAAAAAAGAATGAAATTATACCTAAAGTAGAAATATCATTCTAACTGTAAGTAGGAAATCGTCAAATTTTAATTTTATATGAATATGCTTGTTAGTTGGTATCTGTATCTTTGTATATAAAAATCATCTCCATCTATTTAAGCCACTCAAAAAGGCTTAAGACGAAGAAGGTGAGGTTAATATTATCTTTTATCAAATGTTTTACTATTTTTTACAAAGCGTCGTTTATCGTAATCTGCTATTTGGTGCATACTGATAAAAAGAATTATTCAAAACAAATAGCGGGCCCAAATTTACAAAAAAACTGTTTTTAGTTGACCCAGACTAACGTCTTCGTCTCTATTCAAAGGTATAGAACTATTAAACATTTAAAGTTATCAACTGTGGCAACCTCACAGGCATCATTCTGACCGTAAAGGTTAAAACATTCCAAACTTATTTTTAATATTAGTAAGCTGTAGTATTATCTTTCTGGTCTGTAAATATGACTATCTTATTCTAAACAATCATAGATAAAAAAGTTCCGACGGTGCAATTAAAGCATTGTTCAGGCTACCTACGTATTGACCCAGCCTGTCGCGA
>JACYFI010000967.1:0-10567 GCA_020975735.1 Ophiocordyceps xuefengensis
CAGGTATACGTGTCATGGTTTCTATTTTTTACCTGCTTTACCCGTAACAGCTCCAACTGCACTATCTCTCGAAGAGATAGGTGTGGCAGGGTTCAAATAATGCATGTTTCACCTTAAGAAAATATGCCCTACGCCTTTATATTGTTGTAGCAGGCTTAACGCACGCGATTTTATTTGTGCACTTTCATGACTCCTTAAAAATAAGGTTTATTGGGTTTGCCATTTTTTTCCTCGCCTTCGTAAGATCGTAGTTCGGCTTAGGTCACGCCCAGCTTCTTTTTCGAGATATAGTCAGAAAATACCATAAGAAACAAACGAAATTAAACTAAAGAGGCTAAGACAAACAACAAAGTTAAAGTAACAATAACGACAACCTAGTGAGGTTGCTTCTATATAATCAGTCATACAACAAACAAAAATATAATAAAGTATATGTAGTGTAGAGGCCAGCAAGAATAGGTTGGCAAATTCTGAGCTCTGTTTGTAGCGTCATTAAAAATAAAAAAGATTGTAGATCCAAGGCGGTTAGCGACATGCTCTTTCAATGCTGCACCGACGTGGTTCGAATCCCTGTCTAGTCCTATACCCTGTGGGGTTTGATGACAGTATCAATAATCCGGGCTCATGTCTCGGGGTGTAAAGTGCAGACCATAATATGCCCGCGTATAGCGTTTATATCTTAATCGGTAAAGCATACCGGCTCGTACAATAATTAAGACTCTGTATCGCAAGTCTTTAATAGCAAGAGTTCCGTAAATTCATAATTAGAGATAGCTCAAAGTGGAAATCGAGGTATATTATTTAGAGCTCTACTTAGCCAGAGCCTTAAATATGTAAACAAATTTGACGGCCCCTTGGCCAAAAACTTTAATTAATTGTAATTTTAACTCAATCTGGGATTTTTCTTGAATTCGAATTTAAGGTTTTACTGCGATGCCAAGATAGTTTTTGATAGTTAGAAAAACAAGGGGATACCTTGGCCTTGATTTTTTTAATAAGGGCTGTGTTGGTAAAACCATACATACATGCACACGATAGAGGAGAATAATAGCCTGATTAAGATTTTATTTATGGCGCGAAGCTTATGACTATATAGCAGAGAATATTTATAAGTTCTTCTTCAATTTTCTCTAATATATTAAACTAATACCCGTGCTTTTCGGCGCTTCGCCAGGCCTGAGGTGCTTTGCGGCGATTTTACATATCTGTTAAAGCACCCTTAAAAAAGCACCCCTGTATTGGTACGCAGGGGTTATCAGGAAAAACACCAAAAGAGATGAAGAAATTTATTATTATTATTGAAATTCTGTGCAGCTATTATTTTTCTAATCTTGAAAGGGTAGCTGAAGAAAATTCTGCAAGGAAGCTCCTTTATGACAAAAACAGTTTAATTCTTTAGTATTTTTTGTGGAGCATACTTTCCGTCAACACGCAAGAAAAAACTTAGAAGTATGTAATGGTTTCATACACCCGCCTGAAAAAAAGTTAATTTGAAGCTCCTCATAATAACTATAAATTATTTAATACAGTCAGAGCTAGGCATTAAAGATTGATAACATTAAAAATAATATGAAATATATAAAATAGTTTTGTATTTTTGCTTCTACTCTTGCTAGTCAAGGAAATAAATCGCAAGCCACCTAAATAAAGCACTAAAAGGGTGAAGCTTAATTGTGTTAAAGCATACTGCTTATAACAGTAAAAAATTAAGTGTTCGTTTCACTTTTGCCCTACGCCCTATTAGGCTGGATTTAAATTTCAATATAATAGTTTAAGGCTAAGTTTTGCTGAAATGTATGACAGAGGTTGCTTAAGCCCCCAACCCTGAGGTAAAGTACCCAGGATTTCAAAAGTTATCTTCCTTAATACAGTATTTATGTTACAAATTTTGTTCCTACATATTTTTCTAGCCAAGCCTTTGGTTAAGGCATAAGAAAAATAACAGCCAAAAAAAAGTGAAGCGCTAGCTCCCATGAGCTATTAAATCCAGTTTATTCTGTATCTAAATAAAATAAACTAAGATTTAATAATAAGTGTGAGTATTGGGACAGCTAATTTAAGTAAAATCTTATATTCAATGTTTTCCTGAATGAATTTACTTTAAAGTATTAATTTACAATCAGTGTGCTGAAGCTAGCCTTCTAAACTAAATTTTTAGAGCCTTGTCATATTAGTTTTAAACAAGAATAATAAAGCGCAGCCCCCAACCCAATTGTAAAAATCTTAGATTTAATGGTGAAAAATATTAATACCTGAAAAATTAACGCAACTTTTCCTTCTGAGCAATTCACAAGTTCTTGTGTGCATTATTTCTCATATTCCCATATGTGTGTGCGTTCTAGAAAAAAGCGTGCTTGCCGGACATAAGGGGAGTGGTTATTATGTAACTATCATTACATACAGTAAATTTGGTTATGTAATTTAGATAGAAGTCTTGTGTTTCTTTTAGCACCTGATTCAAATTTGCACTGTATCTCTAAGTAAGCCGTTGAGCTCAATTGCCGAGCCAGAAGCATGAAATTGGATTGTTGGTTGGCAGTTCAAGCCTACCTTGGGCAGTAGGGACTTTAGTATAATTGGCTGAATTCATATGACTTTTAAATATTGAAATATGGTTCGGATCCCTGCCAAGTCCTAAAAATATTAATTAATTTGGCTAAAGGAGGTCTGAAATATTTTTACCTCGCATCCCTTTTAGATCTTATAGTTAAGTATAACTAGAAAGTTATCATAGGTAAGACAACATTTAAGCTTATGGCGGTGAATTTGGGATGTTGGAAACACCCCTTCCAATATAAGAGGATATTTGCTTCTTTTTAATTTAATTTATATCTATAAAGATGTTAAAATTTTAAATCTTTTAGTAGCTGCGTAAAACTCTTCTTTATAGGCAAGCAGGGATAAAAAAAATCAGAAAACTATGGCCCTGACAAGATATTTTTTTACACCTTATTAACTTAAGTAAGGTTATTGCTTATATCTTTGCTTAGGAGTAGCATATCTAATATTTTTTCCTGCGTCCTGATCGAAAGTAATGTCGGGCCACAAAAAAAGTAAAGTACGCACAACAGAGGTCATAAATTGCCGAAATTTATAGCTTACTGTTGTTTGGTTAAGGCCAACGCTATGCCTAACAGGAAAAAAAATTGCTAGAAAGAATTGATTAAATAATCAACATTACCATCTTATAATAGGGGGTTAGTTTGATTGGCAAAACCGTAACTTGCATTTTGCCTTTTCAAGTTCGATTCCTGACCTTCTCATAGTATAAATTAATAAATATGTGCATGTATAGTTATGTTAACACGCAAACCAACAGCTTACTTTATCTGTAAAAATTATAATTAAGGGCTGCAAAGCAGAGCCTATGTTAAATAATTATTACTTAATTATGTGAGCTTTAGTGAAAACAAGTAACGCTTAGCGCAATATGCTACGCTAAAGAGGTAAAATAAGGCATATAACAAAGAGGTGTTATATTTATCATTTTAAGTTACCCAAGTATCTAGAATGTCATAATTTAATTTTATATGAGTTATAGGGGTTTATATTTTAATCAGATATTTAATCAGTATAAATATTATAAGATTAAGCCAAAGGGGCTTGTGGCCCCAAGGGTTATAGGTTAATGGTAGACTACTGGTTTCCCTCAGCCCATTGTGTCGTCAAATCGACTACCCCGTGTCAATCACTTTATTTATAATTAGGTACAAATATATAAAAAATTTTACAAATATAACATGGGTTAAATAGATTGTTTGGATAGGATTTCATTTTTTAGGGGCGAGTGGTAATGTACGAGCTCTTATTCCATATTGAAAATAATGATTGTGACAAAAAATGATGGAACTACTAATTTTCAGGCAGCAAAGCTCTACATAAATTCAGAATATATTATTTTTTTATTACTTGTGAATAAATAAATTCCAAATAACCCACAACCTTAACACATTTACTACAAAGAGGAACAAAGCTCTTTAAAATAATACAGTAATAATTGAACTAATGTGTGAGTGCTAATGTTCTCTGCCTTACTATGAAACTAAGATAACGTTTAATATATTTTCTATATTATCGTAATATGATTCCATGCTTGTTTTGAATAATGCAAGCCAATTAGAAATATAACCAACCTAGTGAAATTAACATATAATTCAAAATGAGTGTGGTGTATTGGTAAAGAATTGGTTTAGAGAATAACGAATGCTGACCTTCTGGAGGACCATTAAAAAAATACTTTGGTATATTCTAAGGAAAGGTACATTTAATTCACACATTTAAACATTGTTTACCATCTGATCCAGATACTAATGTAAGTACAGTTAGAAGGAAAAGCCTAAGCAATGTAAAGCCTTATATAGTTTTAGTAACTCTCTTTGGCTCCCTATTGATTCTATTTAATTGGATTATGTATCAGTTTACAAAATAAATAAACTCTTATTAAGTAACAATTGATATTCTAATTAAACGCCTGTAAAGTTATTATTGACATATAGATATAGCTAAGTTAGGCGAACAGGATTGGTTTAGGGTGACATTATTTTAAATATCCGGTTGGTTAAAGTCCATATTATCCTATAAATTAGAAGCATTTTTTAGTCTTTTTGTAGGTTTAAGTTATCCAAAATATAAAATGAATAGAGCTTGCCTTTATTATTCTTTGTTTAACAAGGAATAATAAAGCGCCCCACAAAAAGGTTTTTTGCTAATGTAAGCCCTTGCCTGATATTTTAATTGATTATAATGGCTTGCAGGGATTTTAGTGCGATGGTTGTTTTTCTCTTTTTTGTGTTTTACTAAGCTATGCTATTAAAAAACAGAGGGCGGCAAGGGCACCGCACTAAGTTGGTGTTACAGGTTTTTCTAATCTAAATTAAGAATTGATTATAACTCAACATCAAGATGAGGTATAACGGATAAGATAGCTGAACACTTTAAAATCTGGGTTATATCCTCTCAAAGAAAGCATAGTTTTAGGTAAATCTGCCTTAAAGATATTTACTTCCGCTATTCTTTATTTTAAAAATTTTCCAATTAAAGGGGATGCATACTTCGTCCGCAAGCCTTTTTGGTTTTGTTAAAGTTGTTTATTTTGTTGAAACACTCATCTCTTTTTTTGTGCAAACTTTAATTTTTTTCTTGCGTTGCTGACGAAGTATCCCGCACAAAAAATACAGCATTTGCTGGAACATATTTTGTTATAAAAGTTTCTTTTTGATATCGCGGCATAGCTAGCTGCGGCTAATGCGCACACCATAAAACTATCTTATAGGTTTGTAATAGAAAGTTCGTCTAATAATAATAATAGATATCTCTTTGTCATTAGTAAGGACATAATTTTTGGGTTTAGTATTTGCGTGTTCGGCAATCCACCTCGAGATAAATTTTTGGTTGGCTAAGCGAAAGCTACGACCTATTTTTGGAACTAGGTGTTCTAGAACTTTCCATAATAATCAAGTGAGATGTTTGTTCTAATCACCTTAAATAAGATAAGGTAGTGTCCTCTAATTTTAGAAGAATAAAGTATGAAAAATGCAATGGGGGCCTTCGCCAATAAAATAAGAGATCCCTGTTGTATACTACTTAAACGTCAGAAAAGTAAATCTCAAAATTTATTTTTATAAAGAGCAAATTGCTTGCATGGGCGGGAGTCTCCCTGAACAATACAGGGAAGAATATTAATTAAATTATGGCTAGCTTGTCAATATCCGAACGGATTAGAAGCTAAATGCTCGCTAAAATAACATTTAAGATAGCTAAATTTCACATTGGGTCTTAAAACATTCAACCGCACTTTTATTAAAATTTAAAGAATCGTTAAATCAGCCCAGACAGCTTTATAATTTCTAAAAAAAGGCTGAGTAAAGTTCCTTCCCATCTTCCTATTGCGGAGCTTATGCTGACACTAAAACTTAACATTTTATTAGCAACAAGGCTTTGTAACCCAGTTATAGTAAGTAACGGGAATAATATAAAACGATACCCAAAATGGGCAGGAGAGATGAAATATGTTAACACATCTAAGTTTAATATATTGTAAGAATAAAAAATATATTATTTCGAGCATTTGCGCCTACATTTTTCTTGCTGCTGGATTTCACAGTAGCGGCTTAATTTTCTAGCTTTTTAGAGGCGTACTAAAGCTTGAGCCACCCTTAATCCTCTCCTAGGTGAAACAAGTTGCACAAAAAAAATTTATTAATGAATAAAGTATAATAATCACTTAATTTATTTATGTTTAGTAAAAATGTAATATACAAATCATGAATTATAGACGGTGTTTGAGATATAATAAATTTTATTTTAAGTATGATTGAGCTAACGAGTAAAGGAGCAACTACTTGGTGGTGTAGTGAGCTCCTGGGTCGGAAATCACAGGGGTTTTTACCCTATGTTTTACCTTTTTACAAAATAAAATTCTTAAAATATGAATAGTAATTAAAGTTATAGATTTAAATCCAAAATTAAGTTTTACTGTGATTCTCTTGTTGTAATTATATAAAAAAAACAGGGTATGTATTGGTAAAAGAAAAAGGTGTTTTATATAGGGATTAAGTAAAAGAGATCACCTTTGTAAGTGGAAGTTAAAGCCAATGTTTTTTCTTATGCAAGAAGCTCAAGTGGCTTTTAGAACAAATTTAGAAATCTTTCTTAATGATAGGGTTATAATTAATAGACATGATGTATTTTAAAACATAAAATGTCCATAACGTAAAGGATATAAATTTAAGGTTTTGGTTGTGGAATACCAGGCAAATTTAGTTATCCTTTAATGAGAGAAAACAAATCATTTTCTGTGCTTGCTGTACTTGCCTGGCTGGTAGCTGGCTAGCTGTGCGCAGCAGCAGAGCATTTTTTTTCCTGGTAATCCCCCCCTGTAAGGGTTAAAACTAACACATGAAAAGGTTGAAATTAAATTTTTCCGAGCTTTAGCTTGCTAGTTTGCTAGGCCTTAAACTTCTATCTAAAATACAAGGGCTTAACCTAAAAATTAATTTCCCCTGTATTATCTACGTTGAAAAAGACCTAAAATTTCCTATATCAGACTAAAATAGATACAGGTTCGCTCGGGTTTTCCAGTTGACCCCTTCACAAACCAAAACAGGAGATGGATACCAGAAGTCAGCAGTTTGCTTTCTCTGTAGAATTTACACAAGAACAAGAATTAAAAATTAGTGTGATAACATTCAAGGAGATAACCTGCTTAGGTGTATTTATTCACTTATTCATATGTGCGTTTTGGCTAAGGGCCGTTTTCATAGTTAACAAGAAGGGAAATTGCAAGCTATAATATAATAAATATAAAATTTAATATAAAGGAATACCGCCATTCTTATGTTGCAAGCAAGCTACGCTTGCATATAAAAGATGAAAAAATTAATGTTAAACAACTTCGTGTATTATTCACTATATATAATTGGTTCTTCAAGCGAAGATGCCGGTCATAATAAAATATATTGTTTTTTTATGTATGACTAAAAAGAACCAGCCCACATTATTCCAAAGGCCTTGGTGGTTTTTCAAGGAAAAACTCTGATCTCATAGTTGTAATTAAGAGTTCGAATTCTCTTCTTCAGCGCTTCGAACCTTGTCTGATTAGTGATCTATATAATATTTTTTTACAGCAGCACCATTTTACAGAGACCTTGACTTTTCCAACAATAGCTGATCAGATTGAATACATGATAATTAAATAATATAGTATTTTCATTGATTGATCCTTAAGATTTGAAAACTTAAATGGCTATAACTCTATTTTGAATGTGTACTGTCCTTTTAGCGTGCACTCCTCAATATTCTTAGGTGTTTCGGTCTTATCCCTGAATATCTTTATCAGGTTTTAATCTATAGGGCTGTGGAACTTTATTTTTTTTAGAACAATGGATAATAATATCTAATTCTTATCTCTTTGCTTTCTAACGCCTTATCTAAGGAGTGATATTCTATTTATTTATAGATAGCTATACATTATTTGTACTATTGTATCTTAATGTCTATGGCCCTCTTTACTGGGTAAATTACTAACAGGTGTAAGGGGTATACACTGGGGGTTTATTATTAGTTACAACATTACCAAAATTTCAATATTTTATTATCTTTATAATAATGTGTATATAATAATTGAATTTAACTAGTGTTTACCCAGAAAGGTTTGAAGTATCTGAATATTCATCTTCTAAAAAAACTTGTTTTTGACCAATTTGTTTATTATAATACACAAAATAATTAAATAAATGGGACAACATCAAAAATAAAAGAATACCCTTTAATGATTATTTGTCAATAAAGTTCAATATTACTGATGGTCTACTAATCGATTTAGTTTCTATATTTTTTAGCTAGTTGAAATTGCAGAGCTTGTATGGGATTATTGATATTAAGGTAATATTATTAGATTTTTCAGAAATTATCAACTACAGGGGGGTTTAATATACTTTTTATTGGGTGGATTGAAGTTCTTCTTTATAGTGCGCCGTTGTGTAAATTTTGATTATGAGTTCTAAACGCATTGTTATTATCCTACATATTAACTCCGGCAAACATGAGTTAGATGAAGGGGAACAGCCCCGAACATATTAACTTAGCCATCTTGTCCAAAAGGGATGGGAAAGGTATGAAATCTGAAAGTTCTCCAAGTGGACCCATCGAGCCGAGCGTCTATGAGTAAAAGACTAACTGGCCTGAAACCTCTATTTACAAGGATATCTACTACAACGAGGGGTATATCTTAGTTGAGAAATAGGTATGGCATTGTGTATGATTTGGATATGAAGGAAATCTACAATGGAAAGCAACAGCAACCAGGGTACAAAAAGTCATACTAACTAAAGAGTGGGACTTCTAAGGACTGCGATTGTAAAAAAATATTAAATTGGAAACTTACGGGTTACCTACAGGTCCTAAAGGACCATGCGTAACAGAGGAGGTCATAGTCCATCTATGGAAGGACTCCAGATCTTAGCGTGCTGTTAGCACACACTATCGGCATGGAAGTCCCAGACAGTTTCAATTGACGGTTTTGTTAAACTACAGAAAAGATTTAGGAACTTTGCTAGAAATAACAAAAGCTTTTTTGTTGTGGAAAGAAAAAATATAAGATTAATATTATGATAAGAATTTGATATTACGCAGGCTTATCAAGAAATTCAAACAGTAAGCCACGCAGCATTGCGTTCCCCGGTATAAATAGCTGACAACGTTGGAAGGATTGTCACAAGTAGTTTAAGTGAATATGTATCAAATACTGAAAGAATGGTAACTTCCAATTCCACCTCCCGGAAGAAGAATCATAAAGATACCAAAAAGCTACGAGGTAAACGACCATTCAATATATGACTCCTCCCTAGAGCCAAAATAGGTACAGGAATTATAACGAAGAAATTAGAAGTATTAAGACCAACTTTTACAACGAAAGAAGTCATGGGTTAGTACCTAACATGGAGGCTAGCCACACGCATTAAAAATGGGTTAACGAGCAGAAATTTCTTGTGGCCCAATGATTTAAGAGGGAGACCATTACTAATGTTTTGACGACAATAGATCAGAACAAACTGATGGGTATTGCTCTTTGAATGAAAAAAATTAATAAAACACCGCAAGATTTTTGTTAAATTCGTCATGCCGTTGGAAAGCGGGTTTCATTGGAATACATAACTTTACATCTCACTCTCCGGTAGTAGGAAACCCTCAAGGTTCAATGCTAGCCCCCATTTCCTAAAATATCTTTCTCGATAAACTCGACAGAGTTTTTATCGGATGAACTAGAAGACAGAAAGTTTCGACGTGGGAATCAAGCTACCTATTAAACCCAATTATAATCGATAGTCACCGTATAAAAAGGACAAAGAGCCGCAAAAAACTCTGAGTGGAGAATTAAATTTTTCTAAAGTTTTCGACTAATCCCGTGCTAAGGCTAGATGTCGACCCTCATAAAATTTGAAGAAGATGGAATACATTAGAATGCAGATGAACTGGAATTATAGGGGTGTTAGAGGATCAAACGAAGACTGTTGTAAAATTTTGTCAAAAGAATCGAAGGTGTTTCTTGAAGGATCGAGTTAAGGGGTCTAGGAAGCTTTCCGACAGCTAAACCAATAATAACCAACGCTAACAAGCACACGCTGGAATTCCTATCGGTTAGGAGTCCAAAAGCCAGTAATCATGAGCACTTAACTACTGAAAATGAAATGTATTTGAGCAGAAAAATATAAAAAAATAGTGAGGACTTCTAGCCCCGATAGACAAGGTTCACAAAAAATGTGATAAGCAATGGGTTCTTCTTAAAAAAAGGTAGACCATATCCTAAAATTTATTCTGATCAAGAATTTTAAAAGGATGCTATAATTCTACTATAACAAACGTGCAGTTTATTAGGAGGTATAATACAATCTATCGTTCTTCCGCAAGATATTTTAAAAGACTATAGCAAAAGGTACACTATATACTGAGAAAGATCTTGTGCAAGATTTCTACTGCCCAAATTCCAACAAAGGCGGAACACCAAGCTAAAATTATTTGACCTTATGGTAAAAATCCTTAAAGGGGCAAGATAAGCATGGGATTCGTA